>RDPX01000238.1:0-40572 GCA_003991215.1 Morbakka virulenta | reverse complement strand
GTTTAGCTGCTGCAAATGCTGTTGGAGACAAATTGCCTATGTTTGTGATAGGGAAATCAGCAAAGCCAAGATGTTTCAAAAACATCAAAAGTCTGCCTTGTCAATACCGCTCGCAGAAAAAGAGTTGCGGATGGATGGTAGCATCTTTAAGGAATGGGTCATGCAAATCGACAATAAGTTCGTTTCTGAGGGAAGAAAGATCGCACTTATCGTTGACAACTGCCCTGCTCATCCACACATCGACAAGCTGGAAGCAGTGGAGCTGATTTTTCTGCCTCCAAACACCACTTCCAAAACTCAGCCTATGGACCAAAGAGTTAAACGTTCGTTGAAGGCTCACTATCGGGCACATGTTGTAAAGAAATACATTGCAAATATCGATTCAAACAAAAGGGTGCCTAATATCAGTATCTTAACTGCAATGTCCTATCTTGCAGAAGCCTGGGACCGAGTAACATCTGAGACAATTGTGAACTGTTTTCGGAAAGCTGACATTTGCACAGAAAGCTAAATACAAAGTTTAAATGATTCTGATGACCCATTTCAAGAGCCAGCCAGTGAAATTGAGGAGCTAAGAGCGCGAAATGAGGGTTCAGTTCCACCAGAAATGACAGCAGCCAATTACATAGACACGGATGATGAATTGTTAACTTTTGAAGTAAGTCAGCTTACCGACGAAGAGATCATAGCCACGGTGTCTAATTTAGATGAAGAAAGTAAAGACGAGTGTGACGTGATTGTGACGTGAAGTCGTTGTATAACAGCCAACGAAGAGTGAAGTTGTTCAGGCTCTAGAGGTGCTTCAAACATCTAGTCTTTTTTTTGATAAAATGGGGGATGAAATGCGAAAAAAAATCAATTCCTTTTCAAGGTTGTACTATTTAGCCATGAGTAATAAAAAACAACAGAAATGTACCTCTGACTTTTTAAAATAAAACAGTCAACAAGAGTATTGATCTTCCATGTTATAATTCATCATAGAACATTTTTTGAGTGAAAAACCTATTTCTTTTGATTTTCTATTTGCTATCTATTAGAGCGACAGCGCTTATCATCCTATAGGCCGTTTCTCGAACAATTCAGTGCGCCACCTAAGTGTATATACTGAGGGGAGGGTCCAAAAAGCATTCTGGGCCATTTTCCCTTGAAATTCTTCATAAAAAAATTTCCCTTCTGTATAACGAACTCCCGCTATTACGAACTATTNTAGCCATGAGTAATAAAAAACAACAGAAATGTACCTCTGACTTTTTAAAATAAAACAGTCAACAAGAGTATTGATCTTCCATGTTATAATTCATCATAGAACATTTTTTGAGTGAAAAACCTATTTCTTTTGATTTTCTATTTGCTATCTATTAGAGCGACAGCGCTTATCATCCTATAGGCCGTTTCTCGAACAATTCAGTGCGCCACCTAAGTGTATATACTGAGGGGAGGGTCCAAAAAGCATTCTGGGCCATTTTCCCTTGAAATTCTTCATAAAAAAATTTCCCTTCTGTATAACGAACTCCCGCTATTACGAACTATTCTCTCGGCCCCTTGAAAGTTCGTTATAGCGGGATTCCACTGTACATATTTGTGTAAACACATTTTTATTTCTACAACAAAGCTAGGAAAAAGTTTGTTTTTTAATACTGTAGAATTGTTTAAGATAATATCTAAAAGATTTCTTAAAAGCTCCTAAATATTAAACGTAATAACTGGGAACAGGTCCAAAAACAGCCAAAAGTAAGTTCGATTTAAATTTAAAAGTATGTGTGCAAACGGGATAGTAAAAATGTAATCTTGGTGCAACAACGTACATCCTCTTGTTATTAAATTAGTAGGCTTTGACGTCCAAGAAAACCTGCTCACTTTTCAAATTAAAAAACATATTTATTTCCAAATCATACAAATATAATTCATATATAATGCTTTAATCAAAGAATAAATGGATAACAACAGAAATACTGGATTTGATGAAAAAGAGTTCAGAATATAAAGCTGATAAATCAGAATATAAAGCTGATAAATTGATCAGGAGATCAGGGTCAAATGTAATCTGGCAAAGGAAGAATGGTTAAATGCAAATTGTGAGGAAATTAAGCAGTGTAGACATAGAGATCCAGCAGAGATGTTTAAGAAGATCAAAGAGATCAGTGGTCACAAATTTTTTAGTATTATAACGGAAAAGGAAAAAGTGCTAGAAAGATGGAGTGAATATATCAGTGACATGTTACAAGATGACAGAGCAGAGAAACCATCAATACGAAAGAATATGGATGGGCCTTTTATTCTAAGATCAGAAGTGGAGGCAGCGCTTAGCAAAAAGAAAAGAAACAAAGCTGCAGGACCTGACGAGATTGTTACAGAAATTTTAACATCATTAAAAGACTTTGGAATTGAGAGGTTGACAGAGCTGATAAACGAAGTGTATCGTAGTGGTGAAATATCAGATGATCTTAGTAAGTCAATTTTTATTGCTTTGCCCAAGAAACCTGCTCCAATAGGATGTGAGTTGCATCGAACCATTAGCCTTATGAGTCATGCAGTCAAACTGATTTTGAAGATCATTATGCACAGGGCCCGCGGGAAAATCAGACAAGAGATAGAAAAAGAACAGTTTGGATTCATAAAGGTGAGACATAGAAAATTTGGGAGGGGTTTCTGCAGGAGGTCATAATTTCAACAATATACGATTTGCAGATGACTCTACATTGACTGCAGGCCAAGAATAAGGTTTACAAAGGCTACTAGATGAAATAGTTGACCAAAGCAGAAGGAAAGGACTGGAAACAAATCGCAAGAAAACAGTATGCATGGCGATAAGTAAGAACCAAAGTCCCAGGTGCAAGTTGTATATTGGAAATGACCCCATACAGCAAGTTGACATGTTCAATTACTTAGGTAGCTATAAAACAGAAAATGGAAAGTGCGATCTCGAAATCCAGAGAAGGATAAAGATTGCAAAAGGTACTTTTGAAAGTTTACGGAAGATCTTGAAACACCGCAAAATGTCAATGGCTACAAAGAAGAGGGTACTGGAAGGTTATGTTACATCTACTCTGTTACATGGTTGTGAGTGCTAGACAATATCACTACCAATGCAAAAGAGACTAAAAGCTGTTGAAATGTGGTTTTACAGGAGAATGATGAGAATATCATGGGTAGACACAATCAAACAAATGAGGAAGTTTTGAGGAAAGCTGGAGCAGAAAGATGTCTGATAAAAACAATCTGTGAAAGACAGATGAGGTTTATGGGACGTGTCATTAGAAAGGAATGACTAGAAAATTTTACCTTTACAGGTCGTATTGAAGGCAAAAGAAGCAGAGGAAGACAAAGATTAACATCATTGGGAAGTCTCAAGTGTCATATTAAAAAGTGTATATCAGCAAGTGAGAAGGAAAAGGTAAAAGCTGCAGATCTGTTACATATGATGAGAGATAGGAATCTGTGGAGAACCATGATCGCCAACGTCTGAAATGGATATGGCACCTACAGAGAGATAATACTTTTATATCATTAAATCTTCTATTTATGTTTTTCTTTGTAAAATTATTTTATTATTTAGTTAGCTGACGATTGTGTAATAGAAACTAGAATGTCTTAAATTAGATTTTATCTTAATCGCATTTTCCTCAAAATAATCTCTGTCTCTATTTATGAAACACGCAGGTTTGTATGCGTGTGTTGGTATATATGTGTGGTTCGAATGGAGTCGAACACCAACCAATGTAGAAAGCTGAAACTTGATGTCAGGTTATTTTGACACCCTTTGCTGAGTATGGGCTAAGTTAGTTATCGACAATGCCACTGGAGCGGCCTCCAGGGTCTGAGAAGTGAAGTATATGAGTAGATCATCCAAAAAAGAGAGGCAATCTATAAATAAATTTAACCAGAGACAGTGAAAAGCTCAAATGTGATGGTAGGGTAGTTTCCCACTCTGTGTTAAGTATGGGTTATGTAACTGTACGATAATATTGTTAAAAGGCAAAAATAATACCATACTGACAAGGGTTAATGCAAAGAAAAGAAGTCATGACAAAATAGGGGTTCAGGAAAAAACTTAACATATGGTCTACAAAAGTTAGTAGTAAAACTTTGGATATGTTCCCTACACAAGATGAGTATCTGAGTAACAATGGTTCTGTAAATAGTGACATGATAATTGCAGAGGTAGAATGAAATTTATTATCATTGACTGAACATTTTGGCAAATATTTTTCGAAAGATGTTGCAGATAATATTGAAAATTTTGACTGGATTAAAAATCCGTTTAGTGTTGAAGTAGCTGATAGCAACCTTACAGGAGATGACCTGGAAGAATTGGTCGAAATGTTTTGTGACAGAACTTTAAAAATCAGTTTTTTTGCAGCAACATCTTTCGAAAGTCTGCCTCACTGTAGCTACCGAGTATCTATTGTTATCTCGAAAGGCAGTTATGATTTTGCTACCGTTTGCAGCAACATGTTTATGCGAAGCTGGATTTTCGACACTGACGAATCTGAAAAACAAATACAGATCTAGACTTTCTCCAGAAAATGATCTTCGTGCATGCTTGTCGGCAATATCATCAAGAACTGACAGTCTGTGAAGTTCTAAACAAGCACATCCTCCTCACTGAATATGTATAACAAATCTTGTGTGTATGAATGACAATATAGTACTCATTAAATACGTGTTTATATTTTGAAACAAATTCAACGTGAATAAACTTTAAAACAAACTTTTGTTGCGATAGTATCCAATTACATGTTACTTTCAGCAAAGGTTTATGTATAAATTCTATGAACATTTACAAGGGGGGCCTCAGCGTAACGCCTTAAGTGTTAAGGGGGCCGCAGGCCAAAAAAGTTTGGGAACCACTGGTCCTAGGCACCATCACCTTCAACAAAAAGAACCCAACGCCTTCCACGAGGGTGGCTACGGGAATAAATGAATAGACAGATGAAAGGAAAAATACATTCCTTTGGTAAACATAGTATTAGCTTTGTTTAAAAATATATTATAAAGATGTTTGTAAAGTTGTTTAATAAAAATTTTAACCACAACCACAGTGACAACTAAACTTTCATAAGTGTTCAGCTTTCACAACGAGACATCAACTTTCTTGCCTATTCACGCCCTTTTAGAAAAAAACATCTTCCTAACAACCTTATCATACTATTAACTGTTTAATATTACGGTGACAAAGAATTTGGCATTTTTCCATCATACACTACTTCGATAAAATGTTACACCTAAAAATAAAAAAGGAACCAGGCCAGAGTAAAACAAAAATAGCTGCAAACGTAACTTAGGAGAAACTTTCAATTGTGTGTTGTAGGAGAATCACTAAAACTTTGTTGGGCAAAATGATTCAATAAGTTCCTTGCAGATACTGCATGCAAAAACTGGATGGATTTTGTCACATTAACTGTAAAACCACCATCAGTTGTACTGAGCTGACAAACAGAAATAGACTAAATGCATACAAATGTTATTCTCTAAAAAGTGTTGGTACAAGTATGTTGCTTAGTAACTACTGATATTCAGAACGCAAATTTTGCAAATCCAGATAAATACAATCCAGAACATACATGTACTGTTTGGTCCAAAACATGTAAGTTGATAGAAGGAGAAAAACAATGTAATAAATACAAGGTGTGATACTATGTCTCGTTTACTGGAATGAATGATACCTTGGAATGTGAGAGAGAAGGTAATAAATAACCAACATGCTTATCCCGAACTTTCTTTTCACTGATGTACACAACAGTAAGGAACAGAAACTGCTTGTAGTGGAGATAGAGCTGTGTTGGGATAAAGGTACCACAGAACAAGAGATGCCTTGTAGAAGATAGCAAAGAAGTGTCTGAATTGATTCCTTCTTGAAAGGCTAAATTACTTATCTTTACAATATAATTTCTGGTGCCTTGATTTACGACGTTCAGTGTCCCAAAAATTCTTGAGCTAGTTTGTCCATCCTTGCCTGTAATTAGTAATTTCTCAAAAAGTCCCTCTCTTTATTCCTTGTTGAAGGGTTTCAGAAGGATAGGTTTTTGTGGATTACTGACTGAGTTGATGAATCTACAGCGTTTCTCTTTTGTTGCAAAGTTGTTTCACTTCATTGACGAAACTGTAGAATTTTAGTTATCACATTGTCTTTTACTGATCATCCCTGTAAAGGTTTTAAGAAGGTAGTTTGGCAGGGTAACAGGTTTGTAGCTGGTCGTCTTTTTCTTTTGATTGTATTTTTTTCAATTGGAAATGAAAATGGCTACCTTTTACCCCAATGGAAAGATTTTCAGTTTCCTACTGTGTTTTGATTATGTAAAGTGGGTTCGTTTTAGCATGCTAAGGGTTATTAGTATCTTGTTACGAAACATCTATGCTACAAGGTTTCTTGAACTTAAATCTTTTTGTCGGAGAAAATATCGTATGGCATGGACCAACTGTTTTTTGTTGGGTACCTTGTCCATCTGTTTGTTTTAAATCTCTTCCTGCTACTGCCTGTTATCAGTGTCTAGCTTCCTATCCAACAAGACTCACTCTAGTGAGAATGTTGGTTATTTTCTTTGTAATCGAAAAAATTCAGGTGATGAAAAGCAACTGCAACTTCCAGTTCAGTGATTTGCGTTTAATGAACTTTATCTTTTTTCCGCTTTGGAGTAAATCTTGTGTCTTGTTTAAAATGTGAATTATTTGAAAAAATATTTTCTTGTAAGTTGTTTTTATTTATCAGCATTCAAGAGTACAGAGCTAAGCAAAACAACAAAAACAAAGAAAAATTTACGTGGAATGTCTAAAGTATAAAAATTAATGGACAAAGAAGTATTTTTAAATGACACACTGGACATGGCATTGTGGTTAGTTTGCCGTCAGACAGTTGCTGTTTTTAAGGAGTTTAATAAGAAGAGACATAAAACGAAACAGAATGAATATGGTCGAAATCTTTAAGAAAATGTTCTAACAAAGAAAATTACAGTGTTACGTGAGAGCTTTCAGAAACAACAAACGATGGTAAGTCGTATGTGATCCCTTTTAAGTATAGGACACCCATGCCAGCTTGCTGGTTACTTACAAACTTACTAAATATGAAATCGAATAACCGAATTTCTTAATTTGGCTTAAAATGCCATTTTTCATTATTGTATACAACCTGACAGGAAATTAAGTCTACTGCACTGTACTACTGTTTCTACCAAGATAATTTATTAAGCCAGTGGCCCATAAAAAGCACATTGTAAAACACAGTGATGATAGCTATTTTCTGCTTACGTATAAAAAAGCAAGCTATGGACAGTTCTTTTAACTTCTGATTGATATGAAATCTGAACACAGTGTTGTCATCTTTCACAATAGTGTTCACTGTTTGAGTCTGGAAAAAATGCTGAAAAAAGTGTCGAATCTATAGGAAGAAATTTTTATTTTCCTGGCAATGAAGGAAGCTAGTGTTGACTTTAGAAAATTAATGCTCACAAAGGAATTCAAGTGTGATTTTGCATTTGCATTAGATTTCCTTGAGAAATTAAATGAGCTGAATGTGACTTTTTAAGGTAAAATTATCTTTGCGCATGAAGTATACAATTCTGTGAAGTCATTCACATTAAAATTAAACCTGTCTGAAAATCAGAAAACCACAAAGTAAGTTGAATCATTCTTTAATGTTAAAATCTCTAACTGTTGATATTGAACTGAACAAGAAGTACGACTAACAACAGCGTGTTGCACTGAAAAGATGACTTAAAAGACTTTCAGACATCAACACATAGGATAAGAATCCACTTTGGTGGCCGAACCAGTTTACTTTGAGTAAATCGAGACCCTTGATGATTGCCAAATAGAATTAGTTGATTTGCAATGTGATTTAACATTTTAGTTACAAAGTTTGCTGAATTTTGGTTTTAAAGGCTTTCTGGTGGGCTTTCTAGAGAAATGTTTTCCACATCTAAAAGATGTTGTGAAGAAAATGGTGGTGCTCATGCGATTTACTTCACATATTTGTGAGCAAACTTCTTCAACAATTAACATTAACAAATCAAAGAAGAGGTCTCAGTGGACTGATTAACTGCTGACAACCCGCAGTCTTTTCTGAGAATTTCCACTCGCAGCATGGAATCTAACTCTTAGATATTTTGAAAAAGAAATCTCAATTCCATGGTGCTCATTGAGATCTTCGGCAAGATTTGACAATGATAAAATTTAATGGAATGATTTGGCATTTAGTGTATGTGTGGCGTATTAGGTTCTACTGAATCATGATGATTGCTATTTGTCCATGAAGTGACAGGACACTAAAAGCAAAAGAGCAAATGTTTACTTCAGTCTGCTAAACCATCAGTATTACATAGTTAGAAACTTGTATTTTCAGTCTTCTGAATTTAAAAAAAATGCCAGTAGCACCAAGCAGTCAAACAATACCTAGGAAAATGGAAGCTACATTTCAAAGAAAAATAGTAAAATGAATGGTGCGAGAGCTTAGTCTTTAGTCATTAGAGATTTGCCGTAACATTAAAGAAATTAAAAACTTTGATGACTTACCTAAATAGTAGTCTGCAGGAGAGGGTTAAAGTTGTTCAAGTTTTTAAAAGGATAGCTTGGTGTAATTAAACAATGCTGAAATGCTTCTATTTGATGTAGACTCTCAGAAACACGCATCAAAATATTGGCATCTGTTTATAAAGAGCTTCGAAAGGAAGTTCAAAATGTCAAAATATGTTTTACTGTATAATGGAAGCAATATATATACATAAATATACATAAATCGAGTATAGTACACAAAATAACTAGTAGTAACTGCTAAATTTGTCTAGTTATTATGTATACTTTACTCGATTTATAAACGCTATGGAAACATTGAGCACTTTTAGTGAACATTGGTATACTTTACTACTATTACTAACATAAATATACATATATATATATAAGTTATATATAAGTATATATATTTATATATATAAGTATATATGTAAGTTTGTGAACATTATTTTACCCCAAACCAACAGTACCGCTACAGGTGCACCGAATTTCTGTTACTATCCTGACGTGGTAGTATCATCCGTTGGCAAAAATCTACCATACACTTTGAAGTATAGACGTATTAAAGAGGTATTTAGTAATATAAAAAGAATAGTAAAATACAATTAAATAATATATTTTGGGGGGCATAGAGATGGTTGTTTACCGTTGTGGATTGGTTCGGAAGATCGTTTGCAAGAGTGTTTTTTATTTTTCTTAATTTATTGAATAATGACCTAAAATTTACTACGGAAATAGGGAAAAATGAGATATTTTTAGGTGTCAGGATCACTGTCATCAATGGTAAGCTGGAAACGAACATCTACGTAAGACAACTGATTCATATTTATATCTTCACTATTCTTCACGTCACCGTGGATCTACTACAGACGGGATCCCAAAAACTGTAGCGTTAAAGTTACTCATGTAATACAGCGAAAGGTTTTGATGTTAAAGCAAACGAATACACGTTACCTTGCCTCGCATGGTTATACAAGTAATATTATTAAGAAAGCACGTTCTGACATCCGTTAAAAGTCTCGTTTTGAAGCAAACCGCTCAGCATTGAATAACAAGAATGGAACGTCTGTAATATTTACCACATTTAACCCAAGGGGACCAAAAGTCGGAGGTATTATTAAAAAGATTTTAACTATCTTATAAAGTTCCACCGAATTAAAAAACTATTTCCTGGGAAGACAATTCTGGTTACAAACAAACGGGAAAACAATCTTCGCAATTTTTTGTTATGGAGTAACCCATGCAATACAAAATCTAACTTATTCAAAGTGTTTCCAAAAATATGTGACTCTTGCAAAAAACTTGTTATAGAAAAATCTTTCATTGCATCATGGTTTATGCGGCAGGCTGTCAGTCTTGTGAAAAATCGAGAGTGGGATTCATCAAGTCTTAGAAACCTAGGCTAGTAAATTATGTCTCAGGCTAAAAAAAGCCATTAACTTGTAGAATAGTTAGACATTTCGTTGAGGACTGTCATGATGAGACACTTTCAAACCCGAGATTCATAATTGTGGATACTATAAATGCTACCCGATTGTTAACTAAAAACGATATTGACAATATATTGCTTGAGGAGCGACTTTAGATAGGAACTTTGATGACCCCACAGAAAGGACTGAACGGATTACATGACTGGTACTGCAAAAAATGAGCGAGAAAACTTCTAGATTTTTTTCATTTTATGAAATAATTGGTTTTATTTTTCTTCCTTTTCTTTCCTTTTTGGAGCAATCACGTTTAGTTTTCTTACCTTTTGTTAGTAACGTTTGGTGTTTAATAAATATAATCCCTTAGGCATTTGGCGATTTTTATTTTACGTTGAGAACGAATGTTTTTCACACTCATAGAATAGCTGGTTTGATAAAATGGCATGTTAACGCAATGAAAACTTACGTTGTAATCGATATTTAACTTTAATCAAACTTCTTTGGTTGTTCTTTCTGTTCACACGTATTGTAAATTGGAATAACTGTAAGAAAGTTACTTGATTGTATTTGTATGTTCTCACATACACATATATACACATATTCACATGTATATGTCTATGTCTATGTCTATGTCTATGTCTATGTCTATGTCTATGTCTATGTCTATGTCTATGTCTATGTCTATGTCTATGTCTATGTCTATGTCTATGTCTATGTATATGTATATGTATATGTATATGTATATGTATATGTATGTTATATGAATGTGTATATTAATGTGTATATGTATGTATATGTATGTGTATGTATGGGTTTAACTGCAACCTGTTGTGGGGTTGCGGCGTGGGAGGGTGAGGTTACCTTTTGGCATAATTGCGTCCAGATCACTCTAAAGCAAGATGTAGTACATGGTCGCAGGGTACTCTCTCCCCGAGACCATGAAGTCATGGCCTGGTGACTGGCAGACTAGTTTGTCTTGGGGGGATTCTTTACCCTTGACTGGCAGCCCCCTGGTGATGGTGTCATGAAAAACCCTTGCCTTTTGGTAAAGACTAAAACATTTGGGGTCAGTATTTCAGCTTTGTGTTGTTACCGAAGTAAGCTGTACAGGTACTACCTGTCCAGCCAGTTCCACCAAACATTGAAAAACACAATTTAAGACCACAAGATCAGAGTTGGTCACCTGAGGACCGTCAACATCCAACCAGGATGGCACATCAGCAGCCCCGGACTGATGTGACAAAGGTTATCATGGGCTGATGCCAGCAGACTCGAAGTAGTATGAAACAAGCGACCAGAGGATTAAAAATCTAAGAGAATCATGAATATATGTACTTACAATCCCGGTATCTTAAATTATCTTAATCACCACGCTCTTGATATTATGCTGTTGATATCGAAAATGTAAACTAAAACATTGTTGTGTTCTCAGAGGCAAAAGAGAAAGAATGTAAAATTGAAGTTTTGGAAGATTCAGATAATAAAGTGTTCTCCTCTCGAAACTGCATTTTAAGATCCAATGGTGTTGGTTTTCCTTTTAATAAACATCTTGCATTACTTGTGGACAATTACCAACAAATATCAGACATACTTCTGTTCAAAATTTTCAAGAATAACCTTCGTCCAATATTATTTTCCCACATATTCTAATTTAGATGAAGACATTACTGCCATGTATAATCCAATTGAAGATATAACCAAAAATGTATTCTAGAGAGATCACCTATTTATGACACTAGCCTGGGTTTAAAAACCTTTTTTTTAAAGGTCAAATGTTTTTCAACTGATTTGTGTATTTTTTGATGCGGTGAATCAAAAAATACCATCCATTTAATTTGGTCAGGTCAATTTTGTGATGGTTGGATGAATGATTAAAGGAAAAGTTTGCCATTCTTTGTTCTTATGGTGTGGAGAGAGGGTAAAGACCACGTGACAGATTGCTTTTTTGCATGATTAATCTTCAAGGATTCAATCGCAAGAACAAGCATTGTGTTCAGTATCCTAAAGTTCAGTCTGCCATAAGACCAATGTCCCTCATGGTCCAGGCCTACCTGTTCCCGAGCCAGATGTTGGAATGAAATCTGGCTCTGAATCAGAATCTAATAACACACACGACAGAACAGAGGATGAAGAATACATGCCACAAGAGAATGATCGGCCATTCCTCTAACACAAGCAGATCTCAATGACCTGACCTGAGTCATAAATCTCTCAAAGAAATCGGCACAGCTTCTGAGTAATTGTTGTCGTGAGAATAATTTGCTGACACCTGGAACAACATTCTACTGGTATCGAGAGCGCGAAGGAGAATTAAGACAGGTCTTCATAACCCAGAGAGATTCTTCATTGATTAACTGCAACATTGCTGATTTGATGAAGTCAGTAGTGATGGACTATATTGGTGCGGAATGGAGACTTTTAAATCAACTCGTCTAGCAGACGTCTCAAGGCAGCTTTCCTTCATAATGGAAATAAATGCTCTTCGATTCCAATTGGTTGTTCTGTGCAAATGAAAGAGACCCACGACAACATGGATCAGTTGCTGTCCGCTCTTAACTACTATGATCATGGTTGGTTGATTTGTGGAGATCTTAAGGTTGTTAGATTGTTTTCAGAACTACAAGATGGGTACACAAAGTATCCATGCTTTCCCTGTTTGTGGAATAGTCGGGCTGATAACCGGCATTATGTTAGACAAAAATAGCCGCTAAGACAAGGGTTGAACCTGGTTCACACAATGTTTAGTCTCTCCCTCTTCTTGAACCAAAAGAGATATTACTTCCGCCCTTACACATCAAACTCGGTCTTATGAAGAACTTTCTAAAAGCAATGGACAGGGAAGGCAGAGGGTTTACTTTCCTTCAGCAGAAGTTTCCTCGGATAAGCTTTAAAAATCTTAAGGCTAGCATTGTTGATGGGCCTCAGTTATGGAAGCTCATGAAGGACTCAATATTAGATGATCCTTTGACTGCAGCTGAGCTGTCTGCTTGGCTGTCGTTTAACTCAGTAATTACAGCCTTTCTTGAAAACAACCGGCGTGCAGAATACGAGAAGGAAATCGACAAACTTCTGAAGAACTTTCAAAAATTAGGGACTCGCATGTCAGTTAAAATGCATTTCCTACGGTGCCACGTAGCATGTTTCCCTCAGAACTGTGCAGACTTAAGTGAAGAACAGGGACAGCGTTTCCACCAGGACATTCGTGTCATGGAAGAACGCTACCAAGGTCGGTGGGATGTGAACTTTCTTGCAGACTACTGTTGGTGTTTAAAACGAGACGTGGTGACTACTCAGCACAAGAGAAAGGGACTAAAAATCTCTTCATCCATAATTCTTTTTTTTTGTAATATATAATCATTATTTTCTGAAGCTTCTTAAATAAAATGCATGCTTTTTGTGAAGCATTTAATACAAAATTAAAGATAATAAATAGCACAACAGGGGGTAAATAACAATTCTTTTACAACCTCGTACTTCAAAAACTTGACCTGATTGGAGAAAATGAGTGTTATTTTTGGATTTTGCATGGTAAACTACCCGAGAATTAGCTATCACATACTTGACTTTTAAAACTTTGCAGACCGGTGTAATGGACGATTTTAATTGCAACCCAGGCAATCTAAACAATGATTACACTGCGTAACAAAATTTTTGTTCCAGGCGTCTAAGTATTATTTCCTGATTCTCCATGCTAGAAAACCCAAGAAAATCTTGATTGTTTCCTAAAAAGATCGTTTTTCAAAAAATTATCACGATTTTTCAATTTTGCAGATTTTTTTGTTAAATTTTAACAATTTTTCAATTTTCCATATCTAAAACCATTTCTTCGAATTCGAAGGATATGTTGAAAAATTTATTGAAACTGCTAAATGCAGCAATTTACGCAGCAACAATGTGGAGCATATTTTGTAAAAAAGCATGCTTTGTGGATTTTTTCCATCAAGAGAAGACTGTATAAATAAAAAACGCAAGATCCTGTAAATTTCTCTGACAACAGCATACAAAAAGTTCGAGCCAATTGAACATGAGGACTAAAATAATGCATGCTGCTACATATAGATATGCCATCAAACATGAGTAGTTAAATTCATGGAACTTTTAAAAGTACAAAAAGACAAGCTTTAGTTTGTAAAATCTGAAAAAGTAAAATTTTGCAAACATTCCACAAGTAACTCCGCATGTCACTGAGAGCATTAATTGAAACCAAGACTCTGGAGTTAATTTGATACAACAAGTTGGAACACATTAGTAGAAAAGGTTGCCTAGCTATTTGTGAAAGAATAACAGGTAGAGGACAAATACAACACTAGCATGTGCGTATTGAAAATTCTGAACTTTATGGACTCAGAGGAAGCCATAGATGTAAGAGCTTTATCATGTCATGAGTCGTAAGCTTTTTCCGAGCTCGGAAAAAGCTTACGACTCATGACACAATAAAGCTTTTATATCTATAGTATGTGGATACTTCATAGGAGTTTCCAAGAAATAAAGTCCACTTGAAATGAGTTGTCTTACGAGACTTCCTTTTGTGTTGAAAGTCACTTTCACACATTAAATTTCATACATAGTTGTCCAAGACGTTTTCAGCATACTACCCACTGTATCTTTTCTCAAATTCTGCTAAGTCCTGATGAAAACGTTCTCCTTGCTCTTCAGAATAGGCATCCATCTTGTGTTGGAACTGGTCGATGTGGGAATGCAGAACATGGAGTTTTAATGACATTCTACAGCCCATCTCTGTAGTTCTCAATGAGAAGTTCAACTAGTTCCTTGCAGTTTGCAGCCTTGTCGTTTCCCAAGACGTCTTTAACTACGGCTTTGAATCTCTGCCAAGCTGCCTTTTCCTTGGAATTGAGAAGCACCTCAAACTGTTCACAGTCTACAATCTGTTTTTTCTGGGTCCCATTAAAAACACCCTCACAGATTTTAGCTGTAGAAAGGCGGAGAAAAAAGGAAATCAAAAAGCAAAATGCCTCGAACTCTTGATTCCGGACCTTGACGAACAGTTTAATTAGCCCCAACTTGAAATGCAGCGGAGCCATAAGAATTTTTGATGGTTGAATTAAACGCTGTTGCTTAATATTTATCACCCCGACTCCAAATTCCCTTCGAGCATCCCAATGCCGTTTCTAATAGTGATTTTCCGTATCCCTGCTGTCCCAGTGGCAGAGATAGCAAGGGTACCTTGTAAAACTACCTTGGAGTCCCATCAGAAAGCTAATCATTTTGAAATCTCCAATGACACACCAAGAGCAATCTCTGTAATTAATCCTGTCAAGGAGCATTTTGACATTACCATATTCTTCTTTCATGTTTACAGCATGCGCCACGGGGATAGAAGGATATTTATTTCCATTATGAGGAAGTACTGCCTTGGAAGAACTGTCGGATGAACTGTCAATGAAAAGTCTCCACTCCTCGGAAATGCAGGGAATTCCTATTTCTTTGAAAAAACACCCACGTCATTGCAGAAAAAGAGGCCGTCTTTGACTTTGAAAAATGTTGAAAACGTCTGATGTTGCTTGCGTTGAGTAGACAAAGTAACGTCTTTGTCCAACAGCCCAATGTTTCAAGCGGGATGTTAATAGCTCTCCATTCGACTTCGTTAGACCAAGGTCTCTAATCAAGTCATTTAGATCTTTTTGATTAGGAAAATACGGTTTTCTCCCTTTAAAATCCTGTTCCGTAAAAGGTACGTTTAAACAGTAAACAATTAATGCCATTCATCAATTAACAACAGTGATTAAACAATGTCGCATCTATTTCTGCTTTGGAATGCAATTTTCTGTAACAAAGAATGATTCCACCATTAGTGTTGGACTGGAAATAGTATGAAGTATTATGATTAAAGATGACGCTTCTGAATAATTACGTAAATTCTCCTGTATTTCTCCAAAAACGATCTTTTGGAAGAAAAATTGTGTTTTCTGCCACTTTTCCATCACAACTAATATAGAAACATAAAACATAAAACATAAAACATAAAAACAGGTTTAGTCTTTTAGTCTTAGGAACAGGATAAGCTTTCATTTTGTCCAAGCGAGTAACAAAATTGCCAAATTACAGCCTTGAATCTCTGCTATTTAATGCAAAAGAACCATTTCAACTTAAATTTAGCAACCGATTTTCTGCTCTGAATAACAAAGTAGATCCACAGTATATATTTGGAGGGATAACAATTGGAATGCTATATACACTAAAAGAAACTTTATATACTCAATATTACTCTCATCTATATTATGGATCTCACCTGAAACTAAGACTGTATTTAATAATAGACACAAGGTAAGAAAACAAAACAGTTACAAATTTCGTGGACTATCGAGTTGCAAAATCAAAATCAAAGAAGCTAGTAGAAAAATTTAGGCCTGCAGAAGTCGAAGAGATGAATTTAGAACATTGACGCCTCATAAGCAATACTACACACCATTAAAAAGACTAAGTAAGACAAAAGATCCAAGCTGTGGAATAAAGTATAAGAATGGTGATACCGTCACAGAGAAGGAGAAAAAATTAAATAGATAAGCAGGGTTTTATGAAGATCGCTATGCAGCCAATCCTATCAATACCAGCATTGATGATAGTCAAGATGATTCCATATCAGGGTGCCGTCTCCGGGTTTCCCCGTCCCCGAATCCCCGGGGAATTTAGCAAAAAACTTCTCCCCTTTCCCCGGGATTTTTTGAAATTTCCTCGGGAAGTTAAGTATTTTTAAAAATTGGCCTTTTTCCAAAAGTGAATAAGTTGTAAGGTAAAGAATCTGTAAACGCTGCTTGTACATGACGAAAGTCATAAACAAAACAAAATCTTGTCAAATCTCGATAACATTGTGTAATTAATTCAAAAACAAGAAGTTTAAACAGTAATCACTCAGCTTAAAATGATGAACTTCGAAGATATTAGTGCCCAAAGGAAATCTGATGTCTGGAATTATTTTCCTTACAGCCGAGAGCAAGAAAAAAACCCAGAGTAAAAAATGTCCTAAGCAAATCAAAGTTGGTGGCTCGAGTATTAAAGGGATGATCGTATTTGGTTTTACGTGTGGAGTTTAGCAGGTTTAATGGGCTTAGATTTTTTGTAGGTCCTTCTTTTTTCTTTGGTTTTTGTGTTGGCAGTAGAATGGAAGTTCCTAAGTCTAGATTATCTTTGTGCTGTTCGAAAACGTTGTTCAGATTTTTCGATATTTCATGTATCAATATTTCTGGTCCATACTTCAGAAGTTCCGTTGGCACTTGGTAATTTCCTGCAGCTTTGTTGTTATTCATTCTTGCTGTGACTTTTCTTACTTCTTCCGGTGTTATTCTTTTTTTCTAGTGGCTTAGAATCTCCTACGAACTTTTTAATTGCTTGAAAATGGTTTTTGACTAATCTGTACTGCTCATCGGAATTTGTAATTGTCTGTCCTTCTTTGTTGTGAATTATTATACTCTTCTTCTTACGGGGGTTACGAATCTTTTTGATGGCCCTAAAGAATTGATTATCATGTTTTGCATTTGCTATTTCGTTTGTAATATCATCTACTTCCTTGTTCAGAATACTCTTTTGTTCTTTTTGGATTTGTTTTAAAATCTGATTTCTCTTGTGCTTTAACATCTCGATTTGTTCAGTGTTTTCTTTTTTTGAGGTTCTTAGATGGATCTGTTTTTGTTCTTCTGCTACTTTCATTTTCATGCGTCAGACTTATAAGAAATAAAGTCAAAACCTCTGGAGATTATTGCATTATTTCTTTTACATACATTTCCTCACTTTATGTAGTAAGAACTTGTAGGACTTAGTCTGTTTAAAATATATATGTTTAATATGCATAATAAAATTCCGTGGAGATTCCCCGGGGAATTGTTTGAAATAATTGGGGTTCCCCGTTCCCCGGTTAGCTAAACTTTTCCCCGTATACTGCACCCCACTCCATACATATGCTTCTTAAGTATGAAGTGAAGAATGCAATATTCGAACTCAAAATTGGTCAAAGCCCTGTAGTGGATACACAACACAAGGCATGAAGTAACCCATTGATTAATGTTTTATTTCACATTTTCAATAAAATATTTACCACAAAAAATGCTACAACGTCAAGAGGCATTGACTGTGGTGATTTACATAAGGAACAGCAGACTTCTCTGTTGGAATTGTAGCCTGCTCAAGTAGACAAGTCAGTATACAAAGTTATCATCAACATCACTGCACCCCTTGCTATAAAGTAACTATCTATATGTATCGTTTCTAGAATAACAAGCTGCCTACCAATGTGGCAGAGGCACAATGGAACAAATTATATTTTTGGAACAGATCCTCGAAAATTCTTTCGACCACAACAACTCAGCCTACATCGCATTAATAGAATTTACAAAAGCCTTTGATTGCATACAACTCGATCGCCTCTGGAACCTCTTAGAAATAACTAGTCTGAACAAGAAATATATCAGCATTATAATTTTGTGTTTACTGCTATCTTAGCAAAGCTCAATCAGACTGCTAATTTAGATTTTCCAAGTGTCAAAATGAACATTGCACTTACCATGTGCCAAAACGCAATTTAGAAATCCCTTGGCTATCAGGTAGAATACTCAGCTGACTAATACTGGCCTGATTGGTATACTATAATATTATCAGACAGAAAAGACATTAATTGATTTCTGACCTATGTACAAAATGACAAACGTTATCTATGCTTGCGAATTCTTAAAAAAGATTGAGATATATAAGATATATGAGAGAAATGAACAATCATGTTGAACTACTTTGTAAATTTCGTTATTATAACTCTTGCCAAGATTGGGGCACCTATGAACATCCGAAGAGCATTTGTACAAATGTATGATAAGAAAAGCCAATTTTACACAAAACTAAAACCTCTTTACTGAAAATCGAAATAACACTTATTTTGCAAAATCATAAAGGATCTTTCCAGGAAAAGATACTTTAGCATCAAATGCTTCTGCATCATTTGCATCTTACGTACTTTTACTTAAATCTCTCTGTGCTAGGAGCCATACAAGGCTTAAACATTTCTCCACTGTTGTCGATCTCCGGCTGACCGGTGTGCATAGTTCCAGGTCATTCAGTCAGCACCGTTTCGTTTCACTTCCACCATTCTTTTCCACGTCTTGGGGCGGACTTTCTTCCTCCTCCCTTCAGGTGCCCACCCGAGGGCCACACCAGTCATCCAGTTTATCCTTTCTCAGTACATGTCCAATTCAGTCCCATCTCCTTCTTGTCATCTCCTCACCAACCCTCGCTGTCCCTGCCATCTCTAGAACTGTCTTGTTCGAGACGTGCTGGTGCGATCGTATTTTGAAAATAATTCAAAACCACCTGTTTTGGACGATGTCCAGTTTTTTCTCTCCCTTTGTCAGTTTCCAGATCTCGCATCCATAGAACAACACTGACCTTACAAGGCTCTTGAAAAGGGAGACTATTTTTTCAGCTGAGGAAGCCGGCTTGCCAGAAGTTTGACAACCGCTTGATTGAGCTCTGACTAAGGCTATTCTCCTTCTAACATCTGCTATTCCCCCAGCGTCCTTCGTCACATTAGCTCCTAAATATGTGACGTTTCTCTACATCCTCCAATTCGTTCCCTCCCAACTTCTCCTCGCTTCTGCTGTCAGCTTTTATCACTTTTGACTACCTGTGTTTCAGTTTCAGCCCAACTTTAGAAGCATTTTTTTAAGCCTTGATGTCTTCTGTTGTAGATCATTCAGACAGATAAAAGAAGGGCAAGATCATCTGCAGTTGTTGCAAAATTGTTGCACAAGTGCATTGTTGTAAACCCCCATCTGATTCCAGTTCTCTTACCACCTGTTGTTCTCCGCATTACTCAGTCGATCACAAGGAGGAAAATGAATCTTCATCTCTCTATCTTTTACCCCTTGTTCTTCCTTCATCCTGTTTTTCATCCTCAATGGAAGGGTGCTGTCAATACCGGTCTTAATTCCTTTCCTCTTATCTATCACCTCCCATGTGTTATCACTGATTCATGGTTTGTTTTTCCCTTTCCTGAATTCACTCGTCTGCTGAATCGACATAGGCACTCCTTTGTTGTTCCCACACCTCTTCTATATCCTCAGTCTCAGTTCTGTTCTTTTCCTGCTTGCACCTCACTGTCTCTCAGTACTTCAATCTTGGTTTCTTCATCCTTCAGTCGGACAACGTCGATCATTGGCTTGATATTGTTTTTATTTCTGTGCGACTGAAGGCGGAGATTGATGTTAATCCTCACTAAGTAGTGGTCGTTGTTGATGTCCGCTTCTCTCTGTACCCTAGAATCCAGTACATTGCCCGCTAATTAAGAGATGGTCGATCTGATTCCTCACCCTCCCGTCTGCTTGCTTTGTTGATGACTTTGTGGTTAAATAATGTTCCTGTTATCACAAGCCCATTTAGTTGAAAGAATTCACACAGCCTTTCCCTGTTGTTATTCTGCGTTCTAAACCCATCCACATTATAGTTTTCTCATAACCGGTGTTATCACTTCCAGCCTTGGCATTAAGGTCCGCCCATTATGATGATGAAGTTTATATAAATCCATTCACTGTTCCCTGAAGCTCTTGATAGAACTGATCTTTCTCGTTGTGATGCCAGACGTGTATGATGGCCATTCTTCTATACTTCGAGTAGAATCTGACTGTTATGATCCTCATGTTGATTGCGGTTCTTTCCCTGAACGATTTTTCTGCTTGTTGGCTTACCATGATGGCAACCTCACCCATGTGCAGTTCCTCATCCAACTGAAAATCATTATTCCTGTTCCTGCCCATCTGCATTCACTGATCCCAAGAACCTAAAGGTGGTACCTCTCTATCTCTCTCACTATCTGTGCTGTTACTTCTCCTATGGACACCGTTCTTACATTCCAATGTCCAATGTTGAATATTCTGTTGGGACTTACAAGAGATCTTCTCGACGCTGAGCTTCCCGTAGGCTTTCACCCATGGTAGTCATGATGCCGGTGTCGGCGATCTCCTCTCCTCCCAGGTTTTCTCGTTGAATTCTGATGTCTGTAATTTCTGTAACAAGCTATTTTTATGGGAGTAGGTAGTAGACCTTCTGCTCTACTCTGACGTGGAGGACCAGAGTTTTCTAAAGTGGTTTTCCTTCCCTTAGACTGCGTTGTTCCACGTGTGCAATCCCTCATCCGCCACCGGAGGGCCGCTTCCCAATGCCAAGCAGTTAAAGCGCGAGGTCATTTGTACCTGGGGCCCCATATCAGCAATTAATATGGCACAGCACCGATTTTTTTGCACGTTTTTCAAAGTTGCTTCCCCTTCCATGAGACCGTTGTATCCGACTCCAAAAAGATAACTGAAGAATCCCAAGAAAAGTTTGAAACAAATTTGAAAAATATCCCTTTTTACTCGCAACAAAATGCAGTGGTAATAAATCTCAAGAAAGCCAAGACGGAATGCATGATGATGGAAACATTTATAATAACAAAAAAAAGCTGTACTAAAATCAATAACAATTTTTTTTCTTTTTCTTTTGATTGCTTATTTCAAGGTTCGACTCATGACATGAGCTTGCTCTACCTCGATCGCGTGCATATCTTCACATAACCTTTCCGTCTTTTTTGGCCTCCCTCTCCATCGTATCCCTTGCAGTCGCACTCCATTACTCTCCTTCTGACGTACTCTTCGTCCTTCCTTTCCATATGCTCTTATCATGTCAACCAAGCCTCGCGCAACCCCCAAGCAATCTTTCAAACTCCAATAATTTTTCTAACCATATCGTCCCTTATCATATTCTGTCTGGTCACCCTACGCGATCAGCGCAACATGCACATCTCCGCCAAACTCATTTTCCTTTTTAATATGTTAGTTATTGGCGCATTTTCAATCCAATACAGTAAGGTCGGCCCGACCTAGGATTAGAAATACCTTGATTGATCAAAATCTATATCTTAAGGAGAATTTTAATCAAAAATTTTATTTTCTATAACATTTAACTTTCAAGTTTTTACCCTTTTTTACCTTACTACACAAATTTTGATTTTGAAGTTGCTGGTTTATTATATTTATTTACATACTTTAATTGCATTTTGTAAAGGTCGCATTTGATAGCAGTTTTCATTAACTGACATACATCCTTTAAAACATTCATGAGTGAATGAATGGTAGGGTGATGGTCTTTTTGGAATATCAATGTTAGTATTCCATTCTATTTAGGCTTGAATGTTGGATTGCATAGTAGTATATATCGTTGGAAATAAAGACGAACTAAATCTTCAGCCGTTTACATGGCGTAAACAAGGATCACTCCATGTGGAAATACATTACCTACAAAAACTCAAAGAAAGGAAAACTATATTGAATACTTTGTAATGTAAAATTATTAATCTCGATGAATTACATTTATTTACCAAGAATTGCCTGAAAATAACTGCTTTTCTTCCAGATTTTGTTTGACTTCGTGAAATTGCTAGTTTATCACACCACAAAACTCGACGTCTTTTACAGTCCTATTTGACATATCTTACAATTCCCCACATACAATTCCATAAAACTACTGACGTAAGAATCCGAAATAAAATTGTTTCCGTTCGCGTCATCAAATGCTGAATATACTGCAGATTTTGCCTTAGCGCATGCATAAAGTGTTGCACAACAATTTTACAAAATATTCCTTATTACTTTTTCTGGTTAAATTGGACTTTGGTATCCTGGTTTATTCTAAGCTGGTTAAACACTGCACAATTAATTTCCCCTAAACAATAGTCAAGACATGGTCCTTTTCAAATGTTAATATGGTTCTACAACAACTTATCTGTAAACCAAGGGAAAAACTTGCTTTCTTTAATTATCAAGGTGCCAGATTATTCTAAATTTTGAGATTACAAAAATTACAACAGCCTTTTACAGTCCAAACTAGCAAAGTATGATTCCAAACCCGGCCGAAAACGAAAAATAGTTTAGCGTAGGGCCAGCAACCCCACCCTGTAAAACCCCTTAAACTACAGATGACAACAGAACAAGCAAAGAAGTTCGAAGAGGGCGTGCCCACGACCCCAACAGAAATATGCTGAAGCAAATGAGGTAGTGAAGAGAATTGTCTGAGAAGGGAAGAGCAACTTTGGTAAAAGGCTGGGGATGGAGGAAGAGGAAGCAGTTGTCGACAGAAACACGAAACAATTGTACGATAGCACAACTAAGTTGGCAGGGAAGCCTTGGGCAACAGAACGACCAGTCGAGGAAAAGGATGTCAATGTGCGGGTAGGAGGTGAGGGGCAGCTTAATAGATGGGTTGAAAGCGTTTTGAAGAGTTGTGTAACAAACAGGGACCACTGAAACCACCAGACATTCAGGAGGATGAGACTGACCTACGTATAAACAGCAATAAACTAACATGAGCAAAGACCATAAAGGTCATAACAAATGTCAAGAATGGGAAGGCGCCATGACAGATAAGGCACTGCAGAAACTGATGCGACATTACGGGAATCTTGTAAAGTTTGTCATTTTCATCAGAAATGGTCCTGTCCACTTGTGCATGGAAGGCAGGTGACAAAGAGCTTCGAGGTCAAGACAAGTGTGACAGGCTGTTGATCTCACCATTTTTGCTTCTATGGCCATTGGGTAGGTATTAAGACCATCACCAAGGGGGAGATAAACGGCATAACGTGGACTTGGTGGAGCAAACTTGATGACCTGGCTCTTCTTTCCAACACCCACCAACAGATTCAGAAGTAAACAGACCCAGCCACTGATTTAAAACAAGGTTGTCATCAATATCCACATGGGAAGACCATGGTCTCTAAAGTAAACGTTATATTTTGAGGAGACAGGGGTGGTTTAGCTACACAACGTAAGCCAGCATCTAACAGGCAGACCGTGGCGTGGCAACATTAAGATTAAGAGGAAGCGAGTAAGGCCAAAAAACACGAAGCGAAGAGACCTTAGTTCAGACGTTAGGCAGTCGGGGATTTCATAGAGGTAGCAGGAGAAAGCAGCGCAGAACAGGAGACGCTTGAGGAGTGTCGTCGATGGCCTTCATATCAGGAGGAGCAATAAGTTTAAGCAGTAGTTTTGCAATTAAAAAATCAAAACACAATGAATTTTTTAATCTTTAGTCACTTTATAATGTCTTCATGAAAATCAGCAGTTATCATTCATTTGCTAATTTATGTAACCAGATTCACGTAAAAAAATTACATCAACGCTCGGTAACTGGTGCTACATGACAATATTTCTGAGGATTAGTTTTGGAAGAGAGTCGGTCTTTTTGAGCTGCTCGGTAACAATTGATGGTATGATCACGAAAAATAACTTCTCTCCTACTAGAGAACATGAGCAGCTTTGTTAAAAGAAACGCAGCAAATATAAGCACATGAAGTCACTGCCACTTAAAAAAAACGTGAAAAGAAACTCCCAAGATATACCTCTCTTTCATTTTCAGTAAGCGCGTTTAAAAGTGGAATTCTTAAAAAGCTCTTTCCATTCTAGCGACCCCTAATAACACTAGTGCCGTTAAAAAAACCCATATAAGTCGTTATCTGTACTACATTTACAATATACAATAGAAAACAGTTTTGCTAAAGTGCCTAGAAATCGAAGTTTAAAGGTTATAATGTGAATTCTGCATTACTTTATCAAGAATACTGTCAGTTAAATTAGGCTATACAATTACTAAAATTTCTTTCAATATGAAATGCACTTTTGACAAAATGTGGATGACGTATACTAACCTTGTCTTCTTACATGTGCGGAGTGGTGGACAGCAAGAACGACAGGGTTCAAGTAATCACACTGTTGCTGATCTCGGGGTACAGAAAAAATTGTATAATTTGTTGATTTGTAGTTTATCTCGAAAAGGAACATACTCTTTTCTTATTTCAAACTTAGGAAAATTAACAACATTTTCGCACGAGAAACAAAAAATTGTTGCAAATTCTGTCTCTATATTCGAAATAGTCGTCAGAAATTGTAACGATTTTGTACCAAATATTTTCACAACAAAAATAACTGCTTTCCATTCTTGTTGTTACATTTTGGTCCATGGAAAATTACACTAGAATACCTATGGGAAAAGATAAGAAAACCAATTTGATTAAAAAAGTATTCGTTTGGAAAAACAATACATTCCTTCATTTATCTGTTTAAAGGAACTTAAAGGAGCCACGCCAACAAAATGGAAGGCAATCAATTTATCA
This sequence comes from Morbakka virulenta, assembly GCA_003991215.1. Lineage (NCBI taxonomy): Eukaryota > Metazoa > Cnidaria > Cubozoa > Carybdeida > Carukiidae > Morbakka > Morbakka virulenta. The sequence continues at coordinate 15,501 of RDPX01000238.1, read as the reverse complement.
GTACTGTAACAGTTAGCCCAAAATCTGCCCATCTGGAACCACTGAAAGTACAAAACAAATAAATGTTAATATTTATTGTCTGTTGTGCCGCGTGTTACTTACAAATTTATTGCAGTCCGTGATATGTTGTGCAGCTGACAAATTTTGGTCGCTTTCAAAATTCTCAGTAGATATAAGTAACTGGAGTATATAGCTCCGGGGTGGTATTTTAGATTATTGTGGCCACGACAAGTGACTGGGGCACAGTTGCCGTGAAATGTACGGCCAAATCTATACCCACTATAAAATAAAAGGCACGAGTGGTATGGACTGAGACAGTTGACGACTAGGACACACACGAAAAACGTATCAATAATAACGGATAGGCAAAAATTGAACTGTAACGTCAGTTAAAAAATCCAGTGATTTGTACCAGGTCCACAATGTATTATCATTACGTGGCTACCTTCTTTGGCTTGGGAAAAACTGGTTGTTATGTCGATGGTAATGTTACCATCCAACACAGACTGACACAAGAAAATGGCATAATTCCACGTTGAAAATGCGTACCAGGTCCTAAAATCTGCTTGAGCAGAAAATAGGTAAAAATCTTGGTGTGAAATGGGAATTATCAAACTTACATAACCTAAGCAATGGGGTGACGTGTCTATTCGTGGATTATGTTCAGGCGCGTTGTTAACCTACTAATGGAAAGTGTAATTAATATTCTCACTTTCAAAATTTATGTTTGTAGCTTCCTCTCTTCTACAGTGCTTCATTAGTTAAAAAAACCTGCTGACCAATATTCTACAAAACGTACCCTCACCGTGAATTGGGCTCAATAAGGCATTAATGGTGCAGTTAGATAAGTGGAGCTGCAATCAGCTAGAACAAAACGTTAACTGTAATGACAGCGAAATACTTCCGTACAAAATATGGTAGTGCTGCGTCATTCATATGCACACAAATATATCAATGCATAGACATAACAAGTAACACATACACAGGCCTCAAACGTCATTTCTACTGGCCGTGATTTAAACTGGTGTCAGGGTTGGTAACTCTTGAGGGAAACTGTGTATTAGTATTTGTGCTTGATGTCGAGCTATAGCTATCACGCTTGTCTGCTATCAACTAAGGAAATAAGTCGCTTTCCTAACTGATAAATCAATAACGAAAATTGCTGTACAAATGACCAGCATTAGGTATTTTGAACTTGCAATACATATATACTCATCATTAAACTAGATATCTTAATCTTATGTCTTTGCAAAGCATCAACGATAATTTCTGTCGACACCTTTAAATACACATACTCTATACGCCACGCTCAATGGATAAATGGCATGTGCATCGTAAATCAGTAACAAATATAGTATTGAAGAACGACAGTGTAAATATTGTTAACTACATTTCCAGATTGTGACTTCATATAATAGCACATGCTGCTCCCTGAATAATTATCCACATCAATGTCTATAAAATTTACCCACTTCTTACAAAATGTTAGAATAATAGATAAAACTATCTCGACCTTAAACTAAGTTATCTTAAAGACAGAGACATCATACGACCACTAGAATAATCTGAGTGCCAGTTAAAACGCATTAGACAGTTCCAAATGGCTCGTATTATAAAGTAAAAGCTAATGAGTGCTGTAGAACCTTGTTTTGAAGGGTAACAAAAACAGATTTCATTTGTCACTCGAAATAGCCTAAATTGCTTTTAGGTAATAGCAGGTATTTTCCCATTGGTTTAGATTTTTTGTTATCAGGTCCTACAAGATGTAATGCACTCTACATAAAGATGTTAAACTACTTGTTCTTGTCAGGATAGTAAGCAACTTGTCTATTAGGATTTCACTGCATGAATTAAAACATTACAGGTAATCTCACACCAATACGCAAGTCCTTTCTTAGATGTTAAGGAGGTGGGAAACCAATAAGGGCCCACTACGTTCCTTCAGCATTTGGGGCTACACAATTTATCATTCCATGAAATCTCTCTGTAACTTGGAAAACTTGGATCTGTCTGTGTGAGGTTGGTTTTGACTAAACATTTTCATCCTGTCTTTGAAACTTAAATGCTCAGGGATGGGGAAGACGTTCTTTACGTTGCCCCTGTAACTATTCGTGGTATATGAACCACTACTCTGCTCAGAAGTATAAGGCGATGTCCTCTGAAGAGATCCATCTACTGATGTTCGACTGGCTGCGTACCCCAAACCAGTCTTTTCTTGGGCATTTGAGTCATGCGAATAAGTGTCTGCCACATGCCCTTCGAATTTAAAACGGTTAGTTTCCTGATGGTTTGGTGAATAGGGAAGTGGAGAGCGTACAACGGGACTTAAAGTTTCAATTGCTTTTGGCGGCGGTGGTCTTGGTGGTGGAGGTTCATCATCTACGTCCTCTTTTACTACTGCGGGTGGCCGTACAATGGTCGGTTTAGCACTGACTGCAGGGGGTATTCGAACAGTGGCACTGACTTTTGGATGTTGGGGAGGTGCTGGGGAAGTTGATCTCATCATATTGTTAAACTCCAGTTCAAAGTTTTCGATTTCTGCATCAAGTGTTTCACGCCGTCTTTCATAGTCGGCAATAGCTTTATTTTTGAACTCCTCCTTGACAACATTTTCACTAACTCTCTGTCCGGAAGCAGGAGGAGGATAATATTCTTCTCTTGCTTGACTTCGTTGATGCTTTACAACATCCATATTATTAGCTCTTCCAGAATTTGTAATATGGGTAACTCCTGGTTCACTTTGCGACCATCTCCGTTCCACTTCATCCTTCTGCTTATTATATTCGCGCATTATTTTTACTTCCTGCTCTCGTTTTTGCAAGACCTCTCGTTTCAACCTTTGTCTTTCCTCTTCTTCCCTTTCTTTCTGTTCAACACGAAGACGTTCCTGCTCTTTTCGTTGGCGCTCTCGCTTTAAAAGCTGTTGTTTCATCCAGTCATCTTGTTCAATCTGTCCATTCTGCGAAGGATTCAGCATGGAGTCCCGCTGATGTTTCAGATTTAAATGAATATCTTTGAGACGCTTTCCTTGTTCATCAATTGCAGAATCAGTACTTTCTTTTCCTTCATCCTTTGATGGAGAGGTGTGCAGCCCACGGTCACCAAGTATCACTTGCAATTTTCTTTCAGTCTCCATCCTATATTCATGTTCTACCTGTCGTCTTCTAAACTCAATTTCATCGTGAATATATAACCTTTTCTCCTCTTGTTCCTGTTCTCGTCTTCGTTTCTCTGCTTCAAGTCTGCGTTGAAATTCTTGTTCAACGTCGATATCACTATCATCATCATCATAGGCAAATCTTTTAGAATTTGTGTTTGATAGAGCAGCCGAATCAACAAAGCCAACAGCATCATCCACATAAGACTCTCCAATGGCTGGCCCATCAAACTTTAGCAAGCGTTGATCTCTTTCAAGCTGGGCACGCTCTTTTTGCTCCGAGGCCAGTTGCGCTTGTATCTTTTCTTGTAAACGGGTTTCAAACAGTTCTACATTCTCATCATCCCCAGGTTCAAGCAAATCCTAAGAAGTAAAGAACACGAGGTTTAATTTTAACAATCGAGAATAATCCTGTACATAAAAATTAAGGTATTGCCTATAACAGCTCGAAGGGGTGCTTTTTGTTTAAAAAATTACGGGGGGTCTCGAATTACTCAATAAACAATTTGTAATCAAGTTTCTTCATAATTAAAACCAAAGCAAAATATGTCATAAAGGATAAAAATATTTCAAAAGAAATAATTCTGGGTCATGGCTCTTTTTGTCACGCCTACTGGTAAATAAAAGACGTTCGAAGAGTACAACTAATTATAATTCAAATACACTTGGCACTTCTCTCAATATTTCGGTTGCGCAAATATACTTTGAAATCCTAACAGACGCGTTTCCTCCCTATTTACTTGTCGGCAAATTAAAGAATATGGAAAATGCAAACTTTGTTGTTTTTTCCCTCTATTTCTACGAAGCAAATGTACGTTCTGGAAAACGAGTTACCATATTTGAAATGGAAATCTTTAAAATATCTAAACACACACCATTGCAAACCTCAATAATCAAGGTAGTTCGCATTGGTTTGCCTATTTTACAAAATAAAATATTTTACGAACCAAATTATCACAATGATAACAATGCGGAGTTGGTCTATGCTTGGTTTCTGCGACCGAATTTTTAGTATGTGGTAAGTAGTTTGAATGGTTATACTGTAAAGTTTGGTGAAATTAAATTACATATTAATAATAATAATAATAATACTAATAAGAATAATAATAATAAAAAATAAAAACTTTGAAAAATTTGTAAGAGATATAAGGATCTACATGAAAATTGAACACGCACGGAAAACAGCTTTGTTAGGAACAGCGCGGATATTAAGACTTGTACTTGACTGCTAAATCCAAAGGAGAAGAAATGTGTGGTTGCCCATACAACTTGTTGTTGTACGTGATCACATATAAAATAACCGAGAAGAAAGACCAATCTCGAGATCTTGAATTCATAATAATAATACATGTCCTTTGGCATACATAACAACACGGCTCTTTTTGCCTGTGCGTTGTTGTTTTTGTCACCAAACTGGGCAATAACAAAAATCCAGTCTAAATTCAATGCTGCAATACCAGACTTAGTGCTAGTACTAAGTCATCTTTCCATGTATTGTCAGCTATCAGGCTAGGAGTGGGGAGTGCTATATTCATGAGTTGTTGTCATACAACAACAACCGCTTGAGCAATGTGCCTTTCCTCACTGCTTGTGAGGCGCCACTTGCAAGGTTGAAGTGATGTTTCCGTTTTTATTTGGTTATTTTATCTCACTCTTGTGGCTACAGTACATGTGCCTGCATTCAACTTTCCTGGCTTGTTGTTGGGCGCTGAATGTGGGCTTTTCACCCATCCATCACTAGATGGTGTGTAACCACTCGATAATAATAATAATAATAATAAGGTTCTGAATGACTACTATTGCCGGGGTGATATTGGAAAGTGAGGGTCCAATGTCTATAAAATGCCCCAGACGGCATGCGTAATAAATATACAGCCTCTGGTAGTCAAGTCCAACTCCTGGCCTTCACGTGGCAGAAATGTTTCAAACTAACAGGAGAAGAGGCGAAAGGCGGGCCTTAGGCGCCTATAAATAAACTATCCTCTGGGCAGGATGAGCTCATTAGCGTTGCCAGAAGTCATCCTAGGAGAAGGAAAATCTTTGACTTCAAAACCCCGGTAGGACAAGCTCGTTAGCGTTGCAAGTAGTTGTCCTAGGAGAAGGAAATACTCTGATTTCAAAACCAGGGCAGATGGGGCTCTTTAGTCTTGGCGGACAGCCTGTCTAGTGGAGGTTACACGATCAATTATACCCGCAACCCGAAGGTACCGTGCCGATATGGGTGAATGGCTGCAGCGTTATGAGGTCACTGATCGCGGAAACTGGTAGAAGTGGCATCCCTATCAAAATTATAAGCCTTATCCAAAGAACCGGGCAACTCTGGATGGACTGATTAATTCCCGTGTGTAAATCAAACATTTTATGGAGGGCTTAGATAATAATCAATTTCAACTAATATATGATATTGCTAATAATACAGTGGCACAAATGGATGCTGAAAATGAAGCAATTCATAAGAATCAAAACATTGTTCAAATACTGAACAACCGTGAGTGGACCTAAGAACAGAAACACAGAATAGTTGAATTAGATTCACAAGAAAGGAAAAGGGGAAAAAACTTTATGAAACGAGTAAAAGACAGATGGGATGCAGAGTATCCAGAGAATAGAAGAACAGCACAGAATTTGATTGATAATGCGAGAAGATTTAAAAAAGAAGGGTGGGAAGGCAGAATGAACCTGGCCACCAAAACCAAATATTAGAACAAGTAGAAGACCAAGTAGTGGAAGAAGCACAGCGCAAATCATTAGAATGGACAACGGAAATGAAGGTCAAGCTTCTCAACATAGACGAAGAGGAACGGGCGAATGGCAGAGGTTTCATGAAACATGTTAAAGCGAGATGGGATGTAATATACCCAGAGTACCAATCAGTAAGTTGGCAAAAATTGAGAGATAATGCAGCTAGATTTAAAAAAGATCCTGAAATCAAAAACTTGATTTTGGTGAGACAGAGGGAGGTATTACAGGTACCAGAAACAAGAGTAGCAGAAAACCAAGAGGAAAACTACAACAGTGAGTTAAATAGTGAAGGCAATGAACAAAACGAAGAAGGGGATGACCAAGTGAATGAAACGATTGTGATTGAAGACGAAGACCTTACGGAAGCAGATAAAGAACTAGAGCGATATTTTCAAACAGAATTGAACAACATGGAGCATTGCACACTGATCCATATGGAACCGCGAGAGAAACTTCCAAAACTCAAAATTAGCAAGGAAGTCGAAAAGAGAGCCAATAAAATTCTCAGGAAATACCTACCAAACGCTGCCACTATTCCAGAAATTACAGATATTGTATATGCGATGGGAAAAGCAGTAGCTTATGCAAGTGGGATTAAGCCAAAAGAAATAAACCAGAATGGCAAAAGGAAAGCAAAGGGAGGAAATAGAAGAGAGCGTAAACTCAGAACTGAGATGAAAGAGCTGAGACAGAATATTGCACGGACAGCCAATGAATTGCATCGGAGAAGACAACAAAGAAAAGCAACGAAAAGAGAAAAAGGTATTTTAAAGAAACTAGCCCTGAGTATGAATGAAAGAGAGACAACGACCCTCAATCTGCAAAATGCGAAAGAAGAGTGGCTTGATAAACTGCGTTACAAGAAAGTAAAATTACAAAAGTATATTGAAAAGGGACAAAGGAAGAAGGATAATATCATGTTTCAGAGAGATCAGAGAAGCTATTTTCGGAAACTTGAAGGAGCAGATAAACACGAAGGTGAAATGCCAGAAATGGAAAAGTTTTTACAATTCTGGAGTGGAGTTTGGGAGCAGAACGAGCCAACACCAAATATGCCATGGATGGAGGAAGTGAAATCTGAGTTGAATGAAAAGGTAAATGTTGTTGCTGAATTTGAAATCACCGAGGAAAAATTGAAGAAGGAAATAGTAAAGAGAAAAAATTGGACAGCTCCAGGAGTAGATGGTATACAAAACTTTTGGTGGAAGAAGTTCGAACCTGCACAAAAAGCACTGGGAAGAGCGTTTATGGATACTTATAGGAACACAAGGATGATACCAGAGTGGTGGCCCTCAGGAAGAACGGTGTTAATACCAAAGACAAGAAACCTGAGTGATGAAAAGAACTATCGCCCAATAACATGTCTTAATACATCGTACAAAATTCTTACAGGATTAGTAGCAAAGTACATGAGAGAACACACAATGATCAATGAGATTTGGGACAAAGGACAGCTTGGAGCAGTGGAAGGGGTGCTAGGAACAGTGGACCAATTGATAATTGATCGATGCATAATGGAAGAAGTAAAGCAGTATCATCGGAATTTGGCAGTAGCATTTTATGATTACAAAAAAGCCTATGACAGAGTACATCATGACTGGATGATAAGGGTGTATGAATGGATTGGAATACCGAAAGCTGTTATCAGATTGCTTAAAGAGTTAATGAATAAATGGAGGACGAGATTAGAGATCTGGGACGGGAATAAAAAGATGATAAGCAGATGGATCCAAATTATGTCTGGATTCTTACAAGGAGATAGTTATTCCCCAGTAGGATTCTGTATAAGCGAGATTCCTGTTTGTGTATTACTCCAGCACACTAGAGGGTACCGAATGGGAGAACCAGGAAATCGATTAGTGAAGAGAACACATAGTTTGTTTGTGGATGATTTAAAGGTATACCAAGAAAGTCATAATGCCCTTAAAATCGTAAACGAGATGATAGTTCAAGCTAGCCATGACACCGGAGCTGCTTATGGAGTATCTAAATGTGCAGAGATAGTCTTCGAGAAGGGAAAGATGGTAAGAGGAGAAGGACTCGAAGTACTGGAAGAGAGAATGAAGACCATGGATCCGGATGAAAATGAAATTTACAAGTTCCTGGGAATTGAGCAGGCTGATGGTATAAAGACAAAGAGTGTATTCATCAGAGTAAAGAAAGAGATTTTGAAGAGACTAAAAATGCTTGTAAATACTGAATTAAATGATTCAAATTTAATCAAGGCAATCAACATGAAGGTGATACCAGTGGCAGGGTATGCAATGAATATATGTAAATTCAGCACTGGTGAACTAAAAGAATTGGATCAGGTAATTAAAAGACAGCTAAGAGAAAAGAACATGTTAGGGAGACTAGCAAGTGATGAACGTCTATATTTAAAGAGAGAAAAAGGTGGAAGAGGGTTGAAATCAATGAGAGATGTGTACAAAGAAACAAGATTACGAGTTGCATGTTATATGGCGAAGTCAAATAACCAATGGATTGAAGCAGCATGGATAAGAGAGATGAAAAAGGAGGAGAACGCGATAGTAACAGAATCAGTCATGACCATGGCAGAAGCAGGAGTCAGATTGCAGTTTGAAGGAAGATCAATTAGGATTGATGATAGAGTGATAGAGGAAGATAGAGAATGGAAACCTACATGGCAAAATGTCAAGACTAGCTTACAAAAAGGTACGGAAACAAAAAGGATTGAAGACTACAAGATCAAAGAACAGCAAAGCCAATTTTATCAGGAACAAGAAGAAGAGTGTCATATTTGGCTCAAGCAGAACCTACACGGCAGAAAAACTGCAGCAATTATGATGATGTTACAGCAGATGGTGGAGACGAGAGCTTGGAAGGTAGCGCGAGGGTTGATGGATGATCGACGATGTAGATTGTGTACAGAGAAAGAAGAAACTGTTGAACATCTTGTTGCTGGATGCAAAGTACTAGCAAATAGTGAATACCTGGCGAGACACAACAGAGCATTGATGATCATGACAACTGCTTCGGCTAAAGAGTATGACCTTATCGAGCAAGGTATAGTTTGGTATAAAGAGAAATGGGAGAGAGGAACGACTATCGAAAACCACAAAGCAAAAGTAGTATGGGATTTTGAATTCAACTTACGAAAAACAACTACAGCAAGACGGCCGGATTTGACCATAGAGGACCAAGTGAAGAAAAAGATCTGGAAATGTGACATGGCGTGCCCTAAGCAACGGAACATTGTGAACATGCGTCTAGAAAAGATGGCGAAGTATAGACAGTTGGCGTTTGAAATGAGAGAAAGACGACCTGACTACGATATTAAGGTTGTACCTGTGATAATTGGCGCCTTTGGAGGTGGTAAATAACAAGTGACGAAAGACAAAAAACATATTTGAAAACGAAGAACTTTTTACAATATTAATAGATAGCGAAACAATAATTCGAAAGGTGTTTTCAGGACTAATACAAGATATTGATTGATATAAATGTAATGAATAGAATTTTGTTTATTTAGTTTAGATTTATTTAAAAAAATTATTTTTCTTCTTTTATTACACAATCAGATTCGAAATTTCCCTTGCGTTGAGTAAGGCTATCTCTTAGGTTTGAGAATGGTTGTTTCATGTATCAGAACATATTTTTAACTGGCAATATTTGGTAGTTATGTATTATGGCTTGTACCAAAGCTTTATTCATTCAATAGTAATAATAATATAATATAATATAATATAATATAATATAATATAATATAATATAATATAATATAATATAATATAATATAATATAATATAATATAATTAATAATAATAATAATAAGCGTCCTGGGCATTGAGATTAAACTGCATCCGGTTGTGGAGTTTCGACGTGGGAGAATAAGGTTACCCTTTGCCACAACTACCTCCAGGTCACCCTTGACCAAGTTGTAGTACCTGTTAGCTCTCCCCGAGATCAAGAAATACCGGATTAGCATCCGGCGGGGGCTAGTCGGCCTCATGGGTGGAGGGGACTCTTAAGCTTTGGGTGACAACCTCTCTAGTGATGGTGTCACGATAAAAACACCGGTGGTTGTGTAACCTAAAATCCACAATCCTCTTATGAGTGAAATGTCAGATCAAATACTGTAGCTAAAAACAACGGCGTGAATGGGGCTGGAGCTTTATGTGAAGGCCCCTCGCCCGGCAGGTGTCCCCTGGCACAGCAGCGGGGGCCCGGTCGTCATCCTACTACTGCTAGAATGGGATGGAATAAAGAGTTAAACATTACTGTTATGGAGTATTATTTTTTAAGTAAACCGATGGATGAACAAAGAAGACCTGTTAAAGGATATAGAAAGCGTATGCATAACATATGGAAAGAAAGGCAAGAACCTAACGTAACCGAACAAAGATTGTGTGATCAAGCAAGAATGATTCGATTGAATGGTTGGCTTTCAGACATTGAAATGAAGGAGATTAAAAGAAGGGTTTTAAGAGATGAAACTAAAGCAGAAGAAGGTGGATTGATGGAAGAGTTGATTGAAAGTGAGAAAGTGATTGAGGATCCAGGCGAATTGGTTGAAGTGGACCATGTGATAACAGTTGAGAATTTGGATGATATGTCAGAAGAGGATAAAGAAACCTTGGACAAACTAAATAAAGTTTTAAGTGATCATCTAGACGAAGAACTTAATGGGTTCAAACGAGTTGACAGGAAAAAACTGAAAGAAAATGTACAGAAGATGAATAGAATTTTGTCTAAAGTTAGAACTAATAACCTCACTGAGACCAATAATTTAATCAAAGCTTGCTCAATTCTCATTGGCTGAGAATTTGGACTGAAGCCTTTTAAAGCAAGAAATGCTAGGAAAGAACCAGGGTGGAAATGTGGGATCCAAGACTCAATCAATCAATGAAATAAGAAGACACATTAGTATTCTTGACACTGCTAGGAAAAATGAATTGAAAAGGGCAAGAAAGTTTAAGGAATTAGAAAGAAAATATCTTATTAAGAAGAAAGGATTGGGTACTGTAACAGAGGAACTAAAGCAACGCCTCCAGGTGAAGTCTCTGAAAATAAAACGTTACAAGCAGCGAATTGAACAATTCATAATAAACAAATTGTTTCAAAGTGACCAAAAGAAGGTTGTATTCAGAGCTTAATGGAAAAAAATTTAGAAACGAAAAACCGGACGCTGGTGAAAGTAAGGCATTTTGGAGTGGGATTTGGGACAAAGAAGTTACAATGGAAATGCAGAATGGCTTTAAGAATTAAGGGAAGAAGAGAGAAATGAAGTAAAATAAAATGACTTACAAATCACAGTTGAAATAATTACTAAACAATGCAAAAAGATGCCTCACTGGAAAAGCCCTGGTCCAGATGGTGTCCAAGGCTATTGGCTTAAGAACTTTACGTAACTTCACGAGAGATTAGCAGAGCGAATGAATGATTTGATAATTAACGGAAATGAAATCCCAAAGTGGATGACCACTGGAAAAACTGTTTTGTGCCAGAATGATTGTACGAAAGGCATAGAAGTGGACAACTATCGGCCAATTACGTGTCTACCACTAATGTGGAAACTCCTCACAGGTATAATCTCAAATTCTTTGTACGATTTCCTAGAGATGAATAATAAATTATCCACATAGCAAAAAGCATTAAGACGAAAAAGCAGGGGGACGAAAGACCATTTGCTTATTAATAAATTAATAAAATAATAATACGTGATTGCAAAAGGAGACATACCAATTTAGGAATGGCCTGGATAGATTACAAGAAAGCTTACGATATTATTCAACACTCGTGGATATTAGAAACATTAAAAGTGATAAAAGCAGCGGATAACATTATTGAGTTTCTAGAGAAATCGTTGAAGAACTGGAATGTTAATTTGACTTATGCTAGTGAGTTTCTCGGCAATGTAAACATTAAAAGATGAATTTTCCAAGGGGACAGTTTGCCCCCCTACTTCTTGTCGTATGCATGATACCTTTAAGTCATACATTGCGAAAGGTTAAGGCAAAATACACCCTTTTCATGGACGATCTGAAATTGTTCGGGAAGAATGAGAGGGAAATAAACAGTTTAATCTCTACAGTCCAAATATTTGGTGACGATATCGAAATGGGATTTGGTGTTGAAAAATGTAGAGTGTTGATCATGCATAGAGGATCAGTTGACACAAGTAGAAGTAATGGAATATCATTCCCAACAGGAGAAACAATCAAAATAATTGACCAAAGTGGTTATCAATATCTTGAAGTCTTGGAATTTGACGGAATTATACAAAGAGACGTTATTGAAAGTGTCAAACAGGAGTATTTTAGAAGGCTGAGGCTAGTTTGCAAGAGTAAGCTCCATGGAAGGAACAAAATTAGGGCAGTGAATACCTGCGCGNCAAAGAAGTTACAATGGAAATGCAGAATGGCTTTAAGAATTAAGGGAAGAAGAGAGAAATGAAGTAAAATAAAATGACTTACAAATCACAGTTGAAATAATTACTAAACAATGCAAAAAGATGCCTCACTGGAAAAGCCCTGGTCCAGATGGTGTCCAAGGCTATTGGCTTAAGAACTTTACGTAACTTCACGAGAGATTAGCAGAGCGAATGAATGATTTGATAATTAACGGAAATGAAATCCCAAAGTGGATGACCACTGGAAAAACTGTTTTGTGCCAGAATGATTGTACGAAAGGCATAGAAGTGGACAACTATCGGCCAATTACGTGTCTACCACTAATGTGGAAACTCCTCACAGGTATAATCTCAAATTCTTTGTACGATTTCCTAGAGATGAATAATAAATTATCCACATAGCAAAAAGCATTAAGACGAAAAAGCAGGGGGACGAAAGACCATTTGCTTATTAATAAATTAATAAAATAATAATACGTGATTGCAAAAGGAGACATACCAATTTAGGAATGGCCTGGATAGATTACAAGAAAGCTTACGATATTATTCAACACTCGTGGATATTAGAAACATTAAAAGTGATAAAAGCAGCGGATAACATTATTGAGTTTCTAGAGAAATCGTTGAAGAACTGGAATGTTAATTTGACTTATGCTAGTGAGTTTCTCGGCAATGTAAACATTAAAAGATGAATTTTCCAAGGGGACAGTTTGCCCCCCTACTTCTTGTCGTATGCATGATACCTTTAAGTCATACATTGCGAAAGGTTAAGGCAAAATACACCCTTTTCATGGACGATCTGAAATTGTTCGGGAAGAATGAGAGGGAAATAAACAGTTTAATCTCTACAGTCCAAATATTTGGTGACGATATCGAAATGGGATTTGGTGTTGAAAAATGTAGAGTGTTGATCATGCATAGAGGATCAGTTGACACAAGTAGAAGTAATGGAATATCATTCCCAACAGGAGAAACAATCAAAATAATTGACCAAAGTGGTTATCAATATCTTGAAGTCTTGGAATTTGACGGAATTATACAAAGAGACGTTATTGAAAGTGTCAAACAGGAGTATTTTAGAAGGCTGAGGCTAGTTTGCAAGAGTAAGCTCCATGGAAGGAACAAAATTAGGGCAGTGAATACCTGCGCGTTTCGCTATTGAGATATGGTGCATGAATTTTGGATTGGCGAGTAAATGAGTTAGATGAAAGGGACAGGAAAACAAGAAAAATACTGACCATCAATAAAGAATTTCATCCAAAAAATGACAAAGATCGACTGTTTGTTTCCAGGAGTAAAGGAGCAAGAGGGTTGATAGGCTGCAAAGGATCTGTGAGAGCTGAAGAAAACAACCTTGGTTGGTATGTCGAGCAGCAAACTGAGCCATTGTTAAATGCTGTCAAAAGGAATGGGATAATCCAGACTGATAGTTCCTTGAATCCTAAAGACTATAAGAAGAGAAAAAAAGACCAGAAGCTGAATTCCTGGAAAGAGAAGAAAACGTATGGACAATTTGTTAGAGAGGTGGAGGAAAAGGATGTTGAAAATTCTTGGAAATGGCTAAAGTTGTGTGATTTGAAAGGGTCTACCGAGGCATTAATATGTAGTGCCCAAGAGCAAGCCATAAGAACCAATAGCATCAAGCATTTTATAGATAAGACTAGAGAATCACCTTTATGCAGGATGTGTGGTGAGAAAAAATGAAACTGTTTACCATATAATTAGTGAGTGTACTGTATTGGCAAGAAAAGAATATCTAAGCGTCACAATAACGTTTGCAAATTTATACACTGGAAATTATGTAAAAAGTGTTATCTTGAAGCGGCAACAAAATGGTATGAACACGAACCCCAGGGAGTGACGGAGAATGACTCATGTAAGAAAATGTGGGGCTTTGTAATACAATGTGATAGAACAGTGATTGCAAGAAAACTAGACATCGTTGTAATATATGAGTAAAAAACAGACAAAAATTATAGATGTTGAAATACCTGGAGATGCGAGGACGCTAGAAAAAAAACAGGAGAAAGTTGATACGTACAGACCTCTAAGAGATGAGATTGCTCGACTTTCGAAAATGAAGAAGATTGAAATAATCTCTGTGATCGTGGGTGCGTTGGGAACTGTCTCGAAAAACTTTGAAAGCCATGTTAAACAAATTGGAATAACGATGAGTGTAAAATATGCCCCCAAAACAGCACTGTCAGGTACAGCCCGGATCTTACGGTTGGTCCTAAGGCATTAAAGCTATAGGTGAAAGGGTTGTGATTCCTTAGATGGCAGGTAGTTATCTGGGATTACACCAATAATAACCGAAGCAAATGAGAACTAAAGCTCTGTGAGAAAACATATCAAACGTAATAATAATAATAAAAATAAACACGACAGAATTGGACAATACTTGCATTGGAAAATCTGCAACCACTTTTCTATAAACACTAACACTAACTGGTATGAACACCATCCCTAACCTGTTACAGAGGGACCAAATTATACAATTCCCTGGGACTTCCCAATCCATACTGATCGCACGATACAGGCCAACCGCCCTGATATAGTCATTAAGGATAGGAAAAACAACACCTGCCTCCTCGTGGGCATAAGCGTACCATCAGATAGAAATGTCTCCGCCAAAGTGTTTGAAAAACTTGCAAAATATAAGGATCTTCAAATTGAAATTGGAAAGATGTGGCACCTAAAAACTAGAACTGTTCCTGTAGTGATAGGTGCTTTGGACCTGATAAAGAAAGGGACTAGTGAATACCTTAAGAAAATTCCAGGAAACCCTTCTCTTCATGAAATTCAAAAAATAGTAATAAATAGCACAGCGCATGTACTACGAAGGGCGCTTACTATCTAGAAATTGATGTCTTCATCACCTTCTCACCTTTTTTGTATATATTTGTATCTTGTAATTCATTGCGTAGCTGATGTTCGTGAATTGTCCTGAATAATACCTATATACCTAGTTATACTTTGTTTATAGATTTTTTAAAATTGAATATTTTATTATTATTCTCTCTTTTCACAAAAAACCCCTTCTTATTTCACTCACCCTAGGTCACTGGTAGTGACCCGGTGTTTGATCTTACACAATTCAAAGAGAAAAAATTTTCATAATAATAATAATAATAATAATAATAATAATAATAATAATAATAATAATAATTCGTCCTGAGTATGACGATAAACTGCACCCGGTTGTGGAGTTTCGACGTGGCGAATGAGG
>RDPX01000237.1:1488450-1550360 GCA_003991215.1 Morbakka virulenta | reverse complement strand
GGAGCTTTGGGGTGTGTAAGCAAAAATTTCAAGAGATGGACTGACATGATAAAAATTGAGTTAGACATTGGTATAATACAAAAGACAGCCTTATTAGGAACAGCTAGGATTCTTAAAAAAGTTTTAGAAATGTAAGGAGAAGGAAACCTCTTGGCCTTTGCCTGCTAGTTGTGGCTAGCCCAAGAGGAATAAAGCGGCATTAAGAACAGCCTGTGCAAATGCTACAAACTAAGATAATAATAACAATAATAAGCGAGTGGGAATTATTGAAATTAGTGAGCCAAAAAAATAAGAAAGTTTTCACAAACGTTGCAGAATTTGAAAGCACATGGACCAGATATGGTTCAAGGATACTGTTTCAAATACTTGACGAGCATGTTCAAGAACTAAAAGGACAACTTTGCAGATTGCTTAAAACAAAGAAAAGTGACGGAATGCATGACAAAAGCGAAAACAGTGTTGATACAGAAGAATCCATCCAAAGGAAATGATTCCACCAATTACACACCGATAACTTGTTTGCCACAGGTTTGGAAAATCTTCAGTGGAAAAATTGCAGAAGAAACATGCACTAAATTTGAAGAAAGATCTTTGTTACTAGAACAGCAAAAGGTAGATAAGAGGGCGAGCAAGATAACTAGTGAATGAAGAACGTTGGCTCAAAAACAGTACAAAGGTCGACATGATTGGGTTCGAATGAGAATCCATCGAGAAGTGTGTCGTGAAAATGGGATCGAAGTAAAGCCAAAGTGGTATGAACATCAACCAGAACCAGTACAAGAAAACGAGAGATATATCATGTTGTGGAACTTTAACATCAAGACTGATTATGTGATTAAAGCTGGACACCCTGATATTATTGTGCGAGACAAAGAAGAGAAATCCATAGACATCAGACTTTGTCATTCCTTATTAAACGGGAGTAAATCCCTTGGAGGTAGAAATGATTGCGAAATATCAAGACTATGCACGAGAAATAAAGACATTACGGGCCATGAGGGTGACACTCAACCCAATGGTCATAGGAACACTTGGAACGATACCAAAGAGACTAAAGAAGAGATTGGAGGGCATTGGAATAGAGAAACGGGCAGCTGGGCGGCAGAAAACTGTGATTTTGCATTCTGCGCGGATTCTGAGAAAGGAACTTGAGAAATCTTGTTGATCCCAAACCCCGAGAACACATTACCACTGACATTTAGTGAGCAAAAAATGTATAATAATAATAATAATAATAATAATAATACCAAATACCATCAGAAAAGGAATGGAAGATAACATCAGAAGTGTCTCAGAAAATATGAATCTTCAAATAGTCCAAAAGACCTCCTTACTTGGAACTGCAAGGATCCTTCGTAAAGTATTTAGCATCTGAACTTCAGGACATGATATGCCTTAGGTGTATTGTTTACACCCGGCCAAAGTAAAAGCAGCCAGTATGAACTGTGACATTTAGCAAAAAAGACAATAATAATAATAATAATAATTTGTCCTGGGTATAGACATTAAAATGCATCCGATTGAGGAGTTTCGACGTGGGCGAATGAGATTACCCTTTGCCACAACTACCTTCAGGTCACCTTTGGGCACGGTGTAGCACCTGTTAGCCTACTCCGAGACCCTGAAATACCGGGTTGACCTCCAGCAGACAAACGTCTGTCAGCGTGGACTATCAGTGTAGACTATCCGTGTGGACTATCCGCGTGGACCGAATTTTCAGTTACTGACTGGCGCGAAATACCCAGCAACTTGGCATTAAGGCTAAAACGAGATCAAATGAAAACCAGAAGAAAATCATAACGCCCCGCCAGTCGTGCGGGTCAACAACGGACGCGCCCCTCAGGGTTTGGCCAGCCTGAGGTCGAAAAGTCTGCTACTGAGCCTTACTCTTCCCCTAACGAGGGCCAGAAGGTTTACCAGGAAGAGAGAAATCCCACCCCTGGCCCTGTTGGATCACCACCTGAGAACACTCGAAAGGGATAAAAAAAGAAAGGTAAAGATGGACAAGGGAAGAGTACAAGGAAGTTATGTATTGCTTTTATTTTGAATTTGAAAATCCGGGGGCAAATAACACTGAATATACTTTCATTCTCTAGGGTACGCGTAATAGAGATAGTGAAAAAAATTGAAATATTAATGCTAATAAACTGGCAAATGTCAGAGGATATAAAATGCGCGAAAAGAAATTGACAGATGTTGAACTTTCTCAGATAAGAGAAAAGGTTTCGAATGATGTTAGAATGAATGTTAAAAGAGAACTTGAATTTGATAAACAGGATGATACAGATAAAACTGGTATTGATGTTGGTGTAATTGCTACAGGTGGAGGTGAATTGAAGGTCAGGATGTTGACGATAGAAATCAGGAGGTGGAAAATGAAAGGTTGTAAAAACAGAATAATGAAGGGTTGCAGGTGGTAAATGCGGAAAAACGGGAGGCAATGAGAATGAGAATGAGTTCTTATTTCATTCGCCACTCTTTCAAATACAGAGATATCTTAAAGCACGGAAATATTGTACTACATCAAATCTGCAACGAGCTTAGCCCAAATCTGACCGCGATAAACCAACTTATTTATGCAACGAATAAAGCACTTCAACAAATATGTGGTTTTAAGACCAAAAGAAGAACTAACGCTAAGAAAATTGAGGACTACCGAAAAGAAATCTCCATGTTAGAAGAAATGCAAAAAGATAAGGAATTAAGATGTGAAGAGGCTAAAAAGGTAGCAAGGAAATACAAAGTTGAAAACAAAAACTCCAAGTTGAGACCCAACGGTTCGTTCAACGCAATAAATTCTGTAGGCAAAACATATTTGAAACTAATACCACTAAGGTTTATGATAAAATTGGAATATCTGAGATTTGTGTGGATGAAATAATACCAAAAGAAGAGGTTAGTAGTTTATAGAATAACATCTGGAGTAATTACAAAGGATTTAATGAAAATGCCATATGCTTAGAACATCTATAAGATTCCACTTAAGACATTCCCGAACAAACATGGGAGAACTTAACTGTTAATGAAATGGTAAAAGCTCTCAATAAATTTCACAAATGGATATCTCCGGGTATTGATCAAATACCCAAATTTTGGTTCGACACTTTCCATGCTTCTAACTCGAGACCAGCTCACAACTTAACCGAATATTAACAGAACCAGACTCAACACCTGAATGGTTCTGTCTCAGCACAAGTTACCTGCTTGTTTAAAATAATGATACTGCTAACCCCAAGAACTACCGACCCATAACATACCTAACAATATCATATAAACTGCTAACTTCAGCTCTTACAGAGAGAACGTAAACCCACATGGAGGATCAAGGCATCTTTCCCGTTGAGCAAAAGGGTTTCGGAAAGGCTCCTGCGGCTGTTAAGTCCAGCTATTGATCAATAAAATGATATCAGAAAACACCAAGTCAAGGCAAAAATATTTAAGTATGGCATGGATAGAGTATAAAAGGGCGTTTGATAGTGTGTCACATCCTTGCATCTTATAATGCTTAGAACTCTTTAAAATCTCTCCCATTTTGATTAATTTAATAAAAACGTCGATGACTTTTTGCCAAAAAATATTTTTCTTTCCCACTCCAGCGGTACCTTGACGTCTCATGGATTGCGGGTTAAGTGTTAAATTTCCCAAAGAGACTTTTTTCCTCCGCCTTCATTTTGTATGGCACTAATAACCCTTCTTGAAGCATTAGGAATGGTTAAAAATGGAGCGCAAAAAAAGACACCCGAAAACAACAAACTGCAATAGTTAAAAAAGTCCTGACTTGTACCGCTCACATATAAAAACAATAATAAAAATAGAATTATAGCAAAATTGAGAAAAGAAGAGATAGCAGGAGCAAACAATATATTGTAAAGATACTTGGAAGGAAATGATATGTGCAAGGTGAATGATGCACTGTATGCAATGGTAAGAACAGCTATTTCGAACTAGGAATGAAATGAGACCGACAAAAAGAGTACGAAAGTGAATAAAAACAACAGCAATAGAGGAAATTGACGAATTAGGACGTTGGAATCTAAATTCAAAGATATAAGGCGGGGAGCACCAAGAATAGGAAATGAATTACATCGAAGGAGGATCAGGCAAAAAGCAACAAAAAAAAGAAAAGAAGAACCGTGGAAAGTTGAAAGAATTAGCCCAGAATCAACTGGTTGAAAAACAACAAATACTGAGGGAAAAAGGAAAGTGGCTGGAAGAGTTAAGAAATTTGAAAGTAACGTTAGAAAGAATCAAAGTAAAAGATGGAAAGAAAAGGAATAATAACATATTTAGCTAGGATCAAAATAATTTTATAGAGATACTGAATCCGAACAAGAAAAAAGATGAAAAGTTCCAAAAATACAGAAGTTTGCGCAATTTTGGGCGGGTATATGGTAAGACGAAGATGTGACACCTTTCAAGAAATGGATGAGCAGAGTGACACAGAAGAGTAGGCAAAAGATTACACTGACGAATGCATTAGAAATCACTGAGAAAGACTTTATGAAATGACAAGAAAGAGAAAGAACTGGTCGGCCCAAGAAATCGTACGTGGGTGTTGTGCATCTGTGGTTACAAAGTTACATTACAATGAAAATAAGAATAACAACAACAAGAATAATAATATTAATAATAATAATAATACAAGGCTTTCAAAACAGATGCTAACAAGCTTTCTCCAATGGGAGATGTGCAAGAAGCATGGCTTTGCAAGGGTCAACAACTAGTATAAACACAGGGCAGAGGCGGTGCTGGAGACCGAGTGGGCCAAAATACTTTCAGGTTTTAAGATAAGAACTAATCTGGTAATAGAGCCCAGAAGGCTGGATATTATAGTGCAGGTCAAGAGAAAGAATATGACAACAATGGTGGATGTGGCGGTACCTGGTGATCATAGAGTGAGAGCGAAAGAACAGGAAAAGATCGAGAAGTATCAGGACCTGGTTATGGAGGTGAGATAGAGTGGGGAATGCGTGTGAAGGTTGTACCTAGAGCAATGGGTCAATGGTCTGGGAATGGCGACAAATGTGGCAAACAGGCTGCAACAGACTGCCCTGTTAGGATCAGCCACAATACTCCGTAAAGTGTTGAATGTCTAAGTTTGGGGGCACCAAATGGACAACAGCATGGAAAACAGCCATGAGCTGTGAGGCGAGAAAGAACTCAAATTAATTAAAAAAAAACCACCTTCAAAACAGATGCTAAAACGTTTTACAGAGAATCAGGCAAAGATGAAATGGAAATAAAAGAACCCCCAGAACATGATAAGGTTGAAAAACTTTGGATGAAAATTCGGAGAAAGGAAGAGAATTTTAATGCTAAAGTAAGTTTGGTAGAGAGGGAAGAAGAAGTATCCACCCTCAGTGTCAATCTCTTTTATAATCTCGCCCGATGGTATCCCAATGCCTTTACTCTTAAATGGTTTTCCACTTTTAACCACTAGGCCACCACATTTACTAACGTCATATTCTATGCAGATGTCATTGCTAAATACAAACTGTATAAACTAGCACGTCCAACTCTTTTTCATTTTTTCAAACAGTTTCAAATCATCCACAAAAAGTAAATGATTTATCAATACCTCACCCTTCCCAGCTCATAGCCATCTTTCACTTTATTTAAAACAAAACACATTGTGATCAAACCAATTANGGAAGAAGAAGTATCCACCCTCAGTGTCAAGCTCTTTTATAATCTCGCCCGATGGTATCCCAATGCCTTTACTCTTAAATGGTTTTCCACTTTTAACCACTAGGCCACCACATTTACTAACGTCATATTCTATGCAGATGTCATTGCTAAATACAAACTGTATAAACTAGCACGTCCAACTCTTTTTCATTTTTTCAAACAGTTTCAAATCATCCACAAAAAGTAAATGATTTATCAATACCTCACCCTTCCCAGCTCATAGCCATCTTTCACTTTATTTAAAACAAAACACATTGTGATCAAACCAATTACAAATAAGAATGAATGGGGAGATATCAATACTAACTAAATTTGAAAGAAAGAGCAAACCAAAAACAAGAAATGCTAGAAAGATTGTAAGGAAGTATAAGATCGCAAATTCCAGAGACATCTCTAGTGTAAAAGAAGAGTTAAAAAAAATTTTGCAAGTAAAGGCACGGCGACTAAGGTTTGATAGGTAACACAATTTTTCTGGTAAAATAAGATTTTTCAAACGGATGCGAGGTTTTAAGGGAAATAGGGAAGAATCAAATTACAATTAAGGAAGCACCACCCAACGATATTGTGGAGGAGATTGGGAAAGGTTTATGGAGTAAGTAAAAAACTTTAATGAAAATGCGAGCTGGATAGATAATGCTGAGAAGGAGAAGGAGAACATCAACTGACAAGTGTGGAAAAATCTCACTGCAAGGGAATTAAGAGTAGCATTAACCAAATCCTCAAAATGGAAGTCACCTAGAATTGATAAAGTTCCGAACTTTTGGTTAAATTTTCTATCTTCGTCCTATGCCAAACTCGCAGCCTTACTGAATGAAATTATGCAAAAACCTGATGAAAAACCAACAGAATGACTGTAGAAGGAACAACATATTTATTGCCCAAGAATAATGAAATGAACGATGCCAAAAATTACCGGCCAATTACATGTCTGTCAACAACACAAAAACTTTTAACATCAGTCATGACAGACAGAACGAAACAGCCTTTCTCCTTTCGAACAGAAAGGAAGCAGATGCGGATCGCACAGGTGCAAGGACCAATTGCTAGTAAACAAAATTCTTCTTGAAAATTAAAGGAAAAAAGAAAAAGGAATACGAGTTATTCGCTGACTACAAAAAGCATTTGATAGCATTTCATACGACTGGATCCTGGAGTCTTTAGAATTATTCAAAATATCACCCAAAGTTATTGGTTTTCTGAACACAATATGAAAAATTGGAAGACACGCTTAATTCTTACACATGAGAACGGTACATTGATTAGTGATAGCATCAATATTAAGAGGGATCTTCCTGGGAGATCTGCTATCTCCACTACTCTTCTGCATCTCGGCAATACTTCTATCAGTTGAAATGAACTCTTCTACATACGGATATAAGATCGAGTTTAAAGAAATATCTCATATTTTCACATGGATGATTTGAAATTGTACGCAAAAGATGACAACGAAATTGAACCATTGCTGAGGATAGAAAAGGGTGTCAGTGATGATATCGGTATGGAGTTTGGGTTGAGTAATTGCACCAAAGCTACATTAATAAAGGGCAAACTAGTGACAAATAACAATGTTAGACTTGATGAGGAAACAATGAATTAAGATCTGAAACAGAATTTGTACAAGTATCTTGGTGTTGACAAATCCAATGGAATCCAACATGCTACAATAAAAGAAAAACTTTAAAAAGAGCATTTAGGAAGAACGTGATTGATTTTCAAGACCGAGCTAAATTCCAAAAACCGTGTCACGGCATGCAAAACATTACCTACCTCTGTTATCACATACAGCTTTAATATCATTGATTGGAACCATATCGAAAAAATTATTATTATTTACGAATGTTTTTACAGGACAGGCCAATTCAAAATTTACAAATAAATTAATTCTGTTCTACCATTCGGTCATGTAATAAAAAGATTTAGGAAATTACTGACTTATAATATGCACCACCCAAAAGCTGGTGTTTAAAGTCTCTACCTCTCCCAGAAAATCCGGTGATAGACGGTTGACACAACTCGAACTTTCTTATAAGACCTCCACAATTGGCCTTTTCCGGTATTTAAATATATCGAAAAAATTGGATGTTGCAGTTCGTGTTTTGCCATGAAATCAAAAAGGTTCCCATTCTGTTGTTAAGGAAGCGAAACGGTTCGCGGAAGAGCTAGACCTTGATTTGGAAATGAAGAATTCTAAGAATGCCTGGAAGTCAAAACCATTGCATGGGCAATACGTACTTCGAAGCCAGAAAGCTAGTGTTGATTTAGCAGACACCTATCAGTGGCTGAGAAGTGCTCGTCTGAAGGCAGAGACGGAAGGGTTTATGGTCCCCGCTCAAGAGCAAGCACTCTTCACGTGGATTTATCAGGCGAATGTGACTCATAACGGTGCAGACAAGAAGTGTAGTTTCTGTAACATTGTAACATAAGCAATGAAACCACTGAGTACCTCATTTTAGGCTTTTCCATCCTTGCGCCAAATGAGTATACCAACAGACACGATCGTGTCAGTCAATATATACACTGGAAAATCTGAAACCACTATAACATCGAAACAACGGGCAAGTGGTATGAGGCTAAAGCTTTACCTGTCCTTGATAAGAAATACGTGACCTTTCTATGGGACTTCCCGATAAGAACTGAAAGAACCATACAAGCTCATAACCCAGACGTTATTATCAAGGAAAAGGTGAGTAAGACGTGTAAAATGATTGATATGAGTATACCATCTGACAACAACGTCATCTGCAAAAGGAACGCTCAGCAAACATAAAAACCTTGAAATTGAGGTGTCGAGGATGTGGAAAATGAAAACAAAAACAATCGACGGTCATAGTTGGGGCACTTGGCATGATTAAAAAGGGAACGCAGAAATATGTAAACGATATCCCAGGGAAATTATAACTCACTGAAATACAAAAAATCGTGTTGAATAGTACTGTCCATATCCTTAAAAGAACTCTTTCAGTCTGATAAAAGATCGATGACACCTATAAATCATATACTGTATAATGAATTGTTCACCTTTATTTTTATTACAAATTGAAATATTTTTAGATGATAATTTTGCACCATTTTTTTAAGTTGGCAAGTAAAACAGCTACTGTGAATAACTTGTGTAACAAATAAAATTCCTATCGAAGGTCAACAATCCCTTGAGTCGAGCGATTTGTCTGCCGAAAATCAGGTAGTAAGATAAAAGTGTATTTTATATACAAGTAAGAATAAATAAATAAATAAATAAATAAATAAAGCTTGTATCTTAAAGTATGGGTTTTACACTGAATAAAAGACGAAATAACAGAAAGAAAATCATATAAAGGAACCACGGTAAAGAAAAATACTAGAAGAAAGCTCTTGTTATTTTAGAAGGACCAAAGCTGATAGTGATCGCAAACAATTCAAAAATATGGAGATGCAGTGTTTCAGCATCTCCAATAAGGATAACTATTGAATAATGGAACTCCTCCCGTAACAAGGAATAAACTACTGGATCAGATGGTGATTCTCTTGGTAAACTGCTAGTGAAAAAGAAGTGAAAGACATTGATGTTGAAATGTCTGGCTGGTTTCCTAAAATGCCTCAGAAACGGCTAAATAACTTTGTCCGAAAATCAGGGATTTCCAGGAATGATGCAAACCTAACAGGACAAATGCAAGAGAAGTTGGTGTTCTATTAGAAGAAACAAAACAACAGTTGTCAGAAACAGAAAACGGAAATGTGTTGAATTCTGACACACGATGAATTTGCTTGGGATTATTGCAAGATATTGTTGACCTTTATGATTTTACTTGTTGTTATTACCAGCGTAAAGATGCATTGGTAGTTATTCATTAATGGCAGTAGTTCAAGTTTAAAAGCATTTCCTTTGCATGCTGTTGGGAAATCAATATTTTGCTATTCCAATGATTAATTCCAGAAAGGTAAAAGAACCATATGGTACTATTAAACAATGCTTCCATTAATACAGTATTATTTTAAATGAAAAAGCTGACAGGGGCAGACAAAATCCTAAAGAGCATCATGTTGGCCAACATTGGTGAGCATGTCTTGGGTGGACGAAAGCCTGCAAGTCAAAACATCCAGTATTGCTTGAACAAAGAAGTTATCATAATTGGAGATTTCAATATCAATTATAATGACACTGCATTAAATAAAGATTTCAAATTTCTGATTTGCACTTATGGCTATGAATAAGGAGTCAAAAATGCAGCTAGAAAAACAGTGAACTTGTCTACCTTTATCGATCTCATTTTTACAAACATTCCGATTAATTTATCAGAGGCAATGGTATTTTCATTTTCATTTAGCGATCATGACATGATATGCTGTACCAAAACAAATCAATCGCCAGAAATGTAACCTGTCAATGATTAATTGTAGAGCCTATCGAAATTATAAACCTGATAAAATGTGTCAGGACATAAAGAATGCAAACTGGCAACATATTTATGGTCGACACGCTTCCAAAATTCAAAAGCAATTAAAAGGTAGACCATAAAAAATTCAGGAAAAGTTTCTCCACAAGAGTTTCATGCACTATATATCGAGAAAAAACATCATAACCAAGCGGCAACACGGTTATCGTCAAAAACGCTTGACCAAAATTGCTGCAACTGTACTGTGTGACAAAATCCATCAACAGCTTAATTCGGGAAAGTTAGTTGGTACCATATATCTGGATCTTTCGAAAGCATTCGAAATGATAGGTCATGCTACCCTGGTATACAAGTTGGTATCATTCAGAATTACAGGCAGAAAAAACCAGGTTTTCCCAAAATGTCGAGTTAAATGGTGTCCAATCTAACCATGAACCAGTTCTTTCTGGGGTCCCACACATGAGCCAATAGTAGAACCTCTTCTGTTCATCATATTTTACAATAACTAAATAGAAGACGTAAGTTATTCTTAAGTTATCATGTATACCGACGATATGAAGCCAACTGGAGACTATTGTATGAACAATAATTTGATCATCAACACCAAAAAGGGTAGGACCGAAGCAATGTTGTTTGGCTCAACAAAACGTTTGGAATCGTCTGGAAACAAATAAGTATTAATGTAAGCAAATTTTCTAATTAACTCTGTAACTAGATACAACTACTTAGGTATAATTGTTGATGATACCTTTATTCTTGCTGATAACTTCAGCCGCACCTACTACATATCCGCAATTTCTAGCTTACTCCTACTTCAACGAATGTACTACATTCTTATCGGGCCTCGTTTAAAAGTGTTTATGTCGATGACTGTACCCCTATTAACGTATAGGTGCCCTGTTCAGTCAGCTTACACATAGACGAAACTTTGCAAATCTTTGTCACTGCAATGGCGGACTAAAGCAATAACCAACGGAGCAACAGCGATAGCTAACATTACTTTGCAATGACTGCTTATAATTTACAACGTGTTTAACACGCCATTGACTGCTCGGTCTTCTGTACTGCATTTTTCATTGAATTTCGAAGCTCCTGATTCTTCATTACTTTATTTATTATCTTTTTGGCACTGAAGAAATTATTTCGAGTATTCTTCACATTATCTAATCATTCAAAGTAATATGCCACAGACAATTTAAACAGATCAAAATAAACTCAAATCACCCGAGGCAGAATGGACTGAAATTTTGTTGTTATGCATTGTAATCAAAGGCAATGGCTGTCAGAATGAAATAAACTAGAATTGAAAGTTCTTTTCTGTGCTGCCCAGAAAAAGGCATTACAAAACACCTACATTAAACATAGGATAGGCCATTTGGCCAATACCGAAACATGTAGAATATGTAGGAGAAAAAAAATACTGTATGGGTCATCACAAGACAATGCACCATATTAATTCAAAATAAGTATGATAAAAATAACGACAGAATGTAGCCAGATCGTATATTGTAATCTCTGTGGCAAGTAGGAGTAGGCTCAAATATTTTACGAACATCAATCGTTACCTGTAGTGGAATATGACCAGATAAAACCATAATGAAACCTTAAGATTCAGTATGACCATTTCATTATGCATAACCCACTCATACATTTCTGATATCGTTATGATTGAGAAAACACCCAAAGGGTGCTAGCTTATAGATCTTTACTTAGAAAAATAATTTGAGAAGGCTTCCAAAGGAAAGGGGAATCGTTAAGATCATAAGCCTAGAGCCTTTTCAGGGGAAACTAAGCAGTTATGGCCAGTACATTTGCTATAGTCAGAGCACTAGGGAACGGTGAGGCTAGAAGAATGCAGTAATTAACTAATGGCCCTTGTGACAATAGAACAACTACGAAGCACAGCATAGGTAGCTCCAGGTTATACAAGAAAGACTCTCCATGAAAATTCTGGAATTCTGATAAATACATAAATCAATATATATACATATATTTATATGTATGCATATATGTATGTATCAATATAATAAAATGAAAGAACCACTTAGCCTTGAGGCTTTAAAAGTAAGATGTATTGATAAGAAGATAAAAATTACCAATAACACTAACGGCACATGGCATCGTAGGGAAGGATGGGGGTATTAGATCTATGAGATATTTATTAATATGATGATTATTAAACAAATAAAAGCGAGAATAGCGTTATTAAGGCAGACAAATCCGTGAAAGCTTGGTACGACAAGTTGAGCAAGCTGATAAAAAGTGTAGTGGGAGGCCTAGTGGGAAGAATAAAGAAAATAACAGCGCTAGAAATGCAGTAGCATGTTGCTTCAGGCACTCTTATAAGCTAAATAAGTAAACACTAGTCTATCTGGCTAAGTGTCTTGCCAAAATGTACTATACATGTACTATAACCCTAACCCTAACCTCATGTTACAACAAGAGGTTAAAGTAAGATTCAAAATCAGAAAAAAAATTTATTTTCAATTTTTATTTAAAAAAAAGAACATGTTTGCTTAAACGGAGCTAAAAAGCTTCTGCCTTGTTTGGGCTGACCTAAATTGGCCTGTGATATGGCAGAGCCAACACGGCAGGACGAATATTATGTTTAGAATTGATGAAAATGAAGTACCTTGATCTGAAATTATGGTATATGTCAGATTTAAACTTCGTTGCGTTTTCTGGAAAACGAAACAAAACAACAGACAAAAACCCCCAAACCAACAACAACTAGAACAGGATCAGACGGAAACTTCTTGCAATGATCTTTAAAAGTTGACATGACCAACTATGCAATCGAGAGTAGTATGAGAATTAGCAATATATGTCAGTGTATTTGGTTTCATGTCTTTTAAACTCAATTAATTTCAAATTAACGGCAAATAGATATTAAACATGCATCTGACCAGTGGTGATCACCAATCTCCAATAAAGGAAGTTATGAAGATAAAAGCAATTTCTGTGTAGAATAGAAATGATGGAATAAACAACAAAGGCTTTGCACTTATTAGTTCCCAAAATTTACATTACATTACATTAGTTACAAAGTTA
The DNA here is from genome assembly GCA_003991215.1 of Morbakka virulenta. NCBI lineage: Eukaryota > Metazoa > Cnidaria > Cubozoa > Carybdeida > Carukiidae > Morbakka > Morbakka virulenta. The sequence goes on along the minus strand of RDPX01000237.1, from coordinate 1,537,248 downwards.
GTGTTGTCCAAGAGATACAAAGATAACGAGTGCCCTTGCGAAGTCAATACACAGCACAAATGACTTGATACAGAAGCATCAAGGTATTTAAACGTTACCATACACACAATCAAAAGAATGGGGGAAAATAACTTTGCTTCTTTTAAAGGCAACAATAATGAAATTAGTGAGTGGTAACTGGTCCCATGGCGTCAAATGACAGAGTAGTACATCCTCATACAAACTGTTTTTAAATCTGGCATTTTTTATCAAATTTATTCTAATATTGTATGAATACTGTGGTCGATGATGATGAAACAAAACTCGAATAAATCATATCTCCATTTTCTTTTCTTTTTCTGTTTCTTCTTTACCATGAATTCATGAATTTTCAGCTGGAAAAAAATGAGAAATGAAGAACTTTTTACTGTTAATTGGTTTTTAAAATTTTAGACGTTTTGGTGTGTTTTGACAACCAATACCTATTATCTATGCGTTTAAAATGGTGGTAAGTTAGTGTGTATGTGTGTGCATGTGTGTGCACGCGCGTGCGCACTCGTGCTCTGTGCGTCAATCAAATTTGTTGGGTTGAAATCATCCAGTTGCCATTTGAAATCCAACAGAATTTTTCTACACTTTAATTCATATTTTTTTATTTCTTCGTACTATCATTAAACTGCTTCTGTCAACAAATTTCACAGTATTTTTAAGGTTCCTAAGTTCATCTGATAACGTATTATATCTTTTCTAACCCAACTCATTGTTAAACGGTTTCACGAGAATCATTCTTAGCATTTTCATACCTGGGGAAAAGGTTTGAAGAAAGCAAAATTAAAGTCGAACTAAAACAAATTTTGTTTGCATGCATCACACTTGCCAATGATGATTATGAATGAATTTCAGAGAAATTCATTTACCGACTACAATACGTTATATGTGATAAGAAATGGTTTTAACTGATAAAGACACAAAACACATTCACATTTATTCAAGGTACGTGTGAAGAACGGGAGTTTAATAAAATTCAAAGATTAAAGACAATCTCAAATGCATTACTTTTTCAAAACCCATTTCACTTGAAAGGGCAAAACAATAATCAGTTTAAGTATCAGTTGGCCCTCGATCTAGTTTTAAAATGAATTTGGATATCTTCATATGATATAATGATTCTCTAGATGTGTAAAGTAAAATCTTGAACAAGTAAAAGATTACTTTCATACTGTATGGCAAGTTGTGTAAAGGTTAGGGTTAAGAGATATCACGCAGATTTCTATTTCAGTGATGACTGCAATCATTTTAGTTTTTAGCTACAAAAACCGATTTGGTTTTTGCAATAGTAGCGGTAGCAGTTATAATCAAAATAATAATAATGATGATGATGATGATGATAATAATAATAATGAAAAATATCAGGAACTGAGATGTAAATTACAGCAATTACGGTTATGACAGTAGTGCCAATACTTAGTGGTGCTCAAGGTACAATTCCGAAGTCGCCATCGCGAAAATGCAAAAACAACGAATCATCAGAAATGTTTGAGGAGTCATATACTGTAGCTTTTACAAGAATACCAATTACTTTATTCTATTAAGGGGATCAGTTATTTTAAGCTTATCACATTTACAAACTTGACCAATAGAAACATTGCTTTACTGAGCAAACTCTTTGCTTTTCACCAGTAAAATGAATAGTTGGGTCCCTGAAAGCACATTGTTCAAAGGATGCTTCTGTCTTCATATCTATTGGCAGAATATGACGAAACCATTGTGCAATATTAATATCAAAATTAAAGGCGCAAATATAGTAAAACCGGGTTGAGAAGACACAACTTTTTTCCAACCCATTGTTACCATTTTGTTCACCAGTTAATGGCCCATGTTACGTGATACAGACATGGCGTTATGCTCATATTTATATGGCACGAACAGTGCATTGGTCAAGTGGGTAGTTAGCACGTGAACAGTCTATGTTGGCTGACACATAGGTGTCCCAGGGCTGTAACGAGATCCAACAAACAAATTTCATGAAGGTGCTAGTCTTGAAGTACGTACTAAACAAAAGCTTTATTATGCATCGGTCAGCAACCATACAAATGCAGTTACTGCCTCGGTGATCGCATCAAAGCCTTGCAAAAAACAACTTTACCAAAAATACACCCAGTAAACACAATTAGGATGTTTTAAACCTCAATTTACTCCTTCCAAGCTATACACCTCCTACCATTTGCAATTCACCTCTGGGATACCCTTGCTGCTCGTAAGGAAACACCATTTTAGGGTTATATTATTATTTTTATTTTAACTCATATACAGTTTTTACACAATGAAGTTATATTTGCTTACACAATATTAGGGCTTGCACAGAAATCCCCCCTCCCAGAAAAAACTGAACCATTCCTGCCAAAGTGAAGCACCCAATACAAGATTTATACCAACAAGTCCATTCCATTCAGGCGAACACAGTGCGCCTTCCTTATCAAAGCATAAATTGTACATTTTTCAAAAGCCTAGATTTCAAATGAAATTACTCGTGTCTTGGAATAGCTCTAGCACTTATTCGGTAGGCCAGAATTAACACACAACATTGCACATAAAACCAGTTTCTTTTCTTTCCTGTTTTCTTGTTTTTATTGTACCTTATGTCACCATGAATCAGTCCTAACATAACTTTTCAATATTCCTCCTTTCTTCAACTTCAACCTTTGGATCTCCTGCTATTACCATCTCGATAATGCTTATCTCTTACTTGTTTTTGTCCAGAAACAAAATATCTGGTCTTATTGTCATTACTGTTCACGCCCCCTAAGGTACCCATACTTTCTTTTTTCAATAAACACATTTTTCACGTGGTTTCCAATGTACTTTGAGACAGATGCTGTCATGCTGCATTAATATTATTACTATTACTATTACTATTAATATCAATATTACTACTACTACTACTACTACTACTACTACTACTACTACTACTATTTTTAAAGAGAAGGTGGATATTAAAAATACTTGACGTTATGGCCTCAGTGGAAGCCACTGATGTAGGAAATTTATCCTGTCGTTAGTCGTAAGCTTTCACTGAGCTCCGAAAAACCCCACGAAATGATAAATATCCTACAATAATAGGGTGAATAGTAACATTATTCAAAGCAAAATAAGAATAATTACTATTTCATATTAAACCTACTTTTAACAAAATGATCGCTGGTGATAAATAGTGAGTAATAAGTACCTCTAAATTCCTCCATTTCCAATTTAAGGCGCTTGATTGTGTCGTCTCTCTTATCGAGCTTTAATCTGGCTTCATTCAACTCTTTTGTTGTAGAGTCCAAGAGCTGTCGAAGTTCTTCTAATAAAGTAGTCTGTGGAATGATATGTAACCCGTGAAAATAGTATGCGGCGTCTGAACGTGATGAAAGCGATGTAAACTAAACGCAAACAAAGAAGGTACTCCTCTACCCCCCCTCTCCCACCCACACACCTGCCAAAACAACAGGCCATTATGAAAATATTCAAAGTACCTTCTTTGGGAAAATAGAATGTGTATAGTATATAATTACTTAAACTTGTAGTATTTCAGTATTGAAAAATGTAGCATTATCAAAGGCAGTCATTACGGAACAGTGATCGACAGTGCAATAACAAGTAAAGGTATTCGAAAGTAGGATGGGTAACGGTAGATAATGTATAGAACAGTATTTGTCATCAGATGGACATATTCCACTGCATACCGGTAAGCAAGCAAATGATAAAAAAGAAAATCTAACGACTGCATGAAAACAACAAAATGATATAAACATAGGCAAACACTACAGAAGACTGCCTCGCACTCTCAATGTGTCATTTTATGGGGGTTTTATTACATCCCCTTAAATAGATCTGCAGAAAACAATATAACTTCACTTAGATTAGTAATTAGTGTTTAAGTTTGGGGTTGAAAAATATTCGAAAACCAAAGAACGCCAATTCATGAACATTGATCCGAAAGCATTAACTATCCCATGTGATTAATCATATATCTCTATCTCGTTAAACTATGCAAAATCAAGCGAATAATACAACACCCGACAAAGTCAATATTGACTGCGATGCCAAAGAAACTAGAACTACAGGATAAACTTGACAATTTGTCTGATGAGCCACACAACGAAAAACAAATATGAATATTGCTGAGAAGTACCAGAAACCTACACCTAGAAATCAGTGACCCAGAATTCAGATTCGTAAAAGACGGAGGAACAAGAAGTGTGATACTAGTATTTAGAATGATCTCGGAAAGAGTTATGTAGATGCGACGGGACCTATACATTTGCTACATAGATTATATCAAAGATTTCGACAAAGTAAAACACGATGATATTATACAGCTTCAAGATCAGTTAAACATTAATGGCAAAGTTCTAGGAATCATTAATAACCTATACTGAGAACAAGGTTTTACATCCCTGTCGGACATAAGCTCAGTCAATACGAAAGCACCAAAAGAGGAGTAAGACTGTGTTTTCTCGTCTAACTAATACTACGCGAGTGAAACGACCTGCAAGGTATTTTTATTTGCAGAAAAAAATCTGAACGATTTGAGGCATACAGATGACACTATTTCGATCGGAGAATCACAAGAGCACTTGCATTCTTAAAATAAGTTGTTGAAAACTGGGGAAGACTGGGAAGTCTTGCAAAAAAGTGCAACATGTGCCTAGATGTCAGCTTAAAATAGCAAACTAATGAATAAAATAAGTCAACTAATTCAATTAAACTTAGTTGCATGATAATAAAAGACAGAAGATGCATTACAGATGTTATGAAGAATGAGATGGACAAGACCCATTCCAATTACAATGAAAAGTATAAATAAGAAGAAAAAAAATGAATAGAAATAAAGAAAGGCAATTAACTCGGCTTGGCAATGCAATTTAGAACCTTAAAAATTCTTAGAAGCCCTTGATGTAGGAAATTTATCATGTCGTCAGTCGCAAGCTTTTTCTGAGCTATGTTTCGAGAGATACTTCTCCTATCGTCAGACTATTTGAGTAATTAAGCATAGCTATAATGAAACCCGAAGACTCACCTTTACCAAGGTTTTATGAATTACCAAAGATACACATACGCAATCTATTCATACGTTCAATCGTAGCCTACGTTGGCAGTCCACGTCATTCACTCTCACGTCATATAGCAGGCCTTCTATGTCCCTACACAAAGAAGTTACATCACTGCAAAAACAGTACTGATTTCACAGCCTTCATCACAGCGAAGNATTAAACTTAGTTTCAAGAAAAAAAAAGACAGAAGATGCATTACAGATGTTATGAAGAATGAGATGGACAAGACCCATTCCAATTACAATGAAAAGTATAAATAAGAAGAAAAAAAATGAATAGAAATAAAGAAAGGCAATTAACTCGGCTTGGCAATGCAATTTAGAACCTTAAAAATTCTTGATTTTATGAACTCAGTAGAAGCCCTTGATGTAGGAAATTTATTATGTCGTCAGTCGCAAGCTTTTTCTGAGCTATGTTTCGAGAGATACTTCTCCTATCGTCAGACTATTTGAGTAATTAGGCATAGCTATAATGAAACCCGAAGACTCACCTTTACCAAGGTTTTATGAATTACCAAAGATACACATACGCAATCTATTCATACGTTCAATCGTAGCCTACGTTGGCAGTCCACGTCATTCACTCTCACGTCATATAGCAGGCCTTCTATGTCCCTACACAAAGAAGTTACATCACTGCAAAAACAGTACTGATTTCACAGCCTTCATCACAGCGAAGAATCCAGGCAGATGAAGTCATTGTCTCCTTTTATGTCACTTCTTTACACACACGTATTCCCGTTAATGACACCTTGCAAAGTATCAAGGAGCTACTTGAACAACATTATTCATTGGCATCAACAGCTGCTCTAACACCTCCAGACAACCTGAATTTACTACAAGCACTTCTTACCAACACATGCTTCCTATTCAACAATGACATATACACAAAGAACTGCGGTGTGCACATGGGAGCTCCAACATCTTCTGTGATTGCTGAAATGCTCATGCAAGCATTTAAAGCCAAAGGATCATCAACGTCAGAGCAAGGTCCAAATTTCTGGAAAAGATACATTGATGATGTTTTAGCAATTCTTAAACAAGACCATGTACAAGGTTTCTTTGAGCACATAAACAGTCCTCACTTATTTTAGGACGATATTCTCAAAGCCAAAGGATTCGGCTCTACTTGAAGAGAAACACTATCGTTCACAGACTACATGGTAAGGACTGTCCTGCCCTCTTCATTGGAGAATCAAAGCGTCTCTTGGGTCAAAGAGAAAAAGAACACAAGAGAGCTGTTCATTTCATATCTTGTGGTGTTAGCTTTTTGAACAGCTGTCTTGTGTTCTTTTTCTCTAAGGTCAACACCAGAAGACATGAAATAGCGGAGTACTACTGGACCAAAGACCACACCTTTGACTGGGAAAACAAAAATATTCCCGTCAAACTACAACAAGAAACATAAGAGAAACCACATATTCTACCCTGAAGCACAGCAATCACATCAACAGCATATCTTACACTCTTCCAGAAATATGCCTTTCACTACTAATAAAAAACCACACCAAACACAAGATAGGTATGCCGCCACGCCGCAAAACAACTCGATCCCTGTCACCAAAGACGTTCGCAATATTAAAGTGCAAAATAGCTATGCCTAATTACATCATAGCTTGATGATGGGTGAACTGTCCCTCGAAAAGTAGCTCAGAAAAAGCTTATGACTCATGACGTGATATATATCCTACATCAATGCAAATTTCGAATATTACAGTGCTATGTTCCCCTAAACCTTAACCTGTGGCAGAATGTTGGATAATAAATACACTCATGTCAAGACATATTAAGTTCGGTAAAGCGGAAATATACAGATGACTACTGATTTCCTGGATGGAGGTCATTTAAAACAGGAAAGTATTCTAAGAAGTGAGCAGGCAGTGAAATCTTATCCTCACTATGAGAAAAAAGACAAGCACAATTCTTCGGACATGTCACGAGAAAACAAAAACTGGAACAGTTATCGATGATTGATAAGATTCAAGAAAGCAGGGGAGGTGAACGCCATAGACTGTTTTACCTGGGCTGTATGTCGCAATCGATGGAGTCATCAACTCACATATTGAATGCAACAAGAAAAGTCAAGGTATGGAAAGAAAAGATTGCCAAAGCCTTTAGACCAAGGCACATAATAATAATAATAATAATAATAATAATAATAATAATAATAATAATAATAATAATAAATATAATAATAATAATAATTGGACAGCATGTGGGGCTGCCGGAGCCGAAAGAGCTGAGAACTGGTACCAACAACAGCCAGCAGGTGTCGTNGACAAGCACAATTCTTCGGACATGTCACGAGAAAACAAAAACTGGAACAGTTATCGATGATTGATAAGATTCAAGAAAGCAGAGGAGGTGAACGCCATAGACTGTTTTACCTGGGCTGTATGTCGCAATCGATGGAGTCATCAACTCACATATTGAATGCAACAAGAAAAGTCAAGGTATGGAAAGAAAAGATTGCCAAAGCCTTTAGACCAAGGCACATAATAATAATAATAATAATAATAATAATAATAATAAATATAATAATAATAATAATAATAATAATAATATATAAATACCATAAATGCTCGATAAAGCGCCCTGGACGCTTATTTTAAACCTTAATTTTTTAGCTGGCGCTAATTCGATAGGGGCGCAAATAAAATAAACCTCAACACAAAACGTAAGAATCATCAATAAAAACAGAGGATAGGAAAATATACCGTAGATGTAATGTGTATGCTTCTAAACGTTAATTAGTTTCTATCTCAACAAAATCATCATTTATGTTATCTTCACCTGATACAAGTAATTCGTTTGCAGCTCCTTCTCCTTTGGAATCAGTAACATTTACGGAAAGAAATGAATAAATAGCATCTTCCAGATGCTCGAGGTTAGTGACGGTCACGTCTTATTAGAATTCTGTACCAAGGGTGGCCACAAATCAAGGTCCACCAGCCACCACTTTTAAATATTTACAGGGCCATGAAAGTTTTAAGGGATAATAAAACCTCCTGGTGCTGATGATGATGCTCAGGTTGCTGACAACAAGCAGTCTGGGTACAAAAAGACAAACAGTCGAATAAAATAAAAGGAGGTTTGGCATTGACAAAAAACTGAGTGTCAGAGGTGAATGAACAATTGGTGTATGACTACGAATCCGAGGCACAATGTGTGTGGAACACATTTTAAGTCACAAATTAAACCGTTCTTTTCTAACTTTCGGGCAGTTTTAAAAAATTACTCTTGTTGCCTTAACTAAAAAAAATTGAAAAGAGTTTAAGAGCCCTTTCAAACAAACCTCTATTCCTTTATTTTCCTCTTCGTTACTAACGACTTCATTCAGTTTTTCTAGGGCAATTTCTTTTACTTCACGTTCATCACATATTGTTGTCTCAAGCTCTTCAATGTGTTTTCCTTGCACTTCCAACGTTTCTTTTGCTTCTTCAAGTTGGCTTTCAAGTTTTTCTATCGCTTGGGTGTGTCTTTCTGGCGTTTTAGTGATCTCCATAAAGTCAACCCTACGTTGAAGCTCTGATATTCGCTGTTTCAAGTTTCGAATTGAATCATCTCTTTCCTAATAAAATCGGAGAAAAAGTAACCACGAGTCAGTAAAAAACCTCAGAGCACAGCGGATAAGATTGTACATCTCCTTTGAAGGAAAGTTTTACAAAAAGTGATTCAGTCAGCCTGCTTGCCCGTGTAAAATATAACCAGATACGTTCATCTCTTCACTAAAGGGTTAGTTAAAAAGAGAGAAGGGAGCGACAAGGTAGAATCCAAAACATTTGTACAAAAACATGTATGTTCGTCTGTTTATCATATTTCCTTACATTGAATCTGGACAAAAAGTGAATTAGTAACTGATACAAAAATTACTTCCCCAAAAATGTGCAAAACAAAATGTACACAATAAAACCTTACTGACCACGCGTCGCTACGAATAGTGAATGTAAAAATTTTTTTTGTCTCGAGCTCGATAAAACAATAATCCATAGACTAGCAACTAGGTGTATCGAACGAAAATGAAATCATATTGCACTTGGGCATTCCATTTGTAGCAATGTTTAATTCAATTTAATAAAGTTTTCCCTCACTGACTTTGGCAAGCAATTCTATTCTATTCTAATTTTATTTTTTTTGCATGGAAAACAAAAAACCTTTTTTTAACTTACAAATTCAATAAGAAACTTTACCTTTAATTTGTTTGTGGGGTTTGCTATAAACGACAAAAATAAATTTCTGGAAGTTCCCATATTTCTTGTTTTGGGTATGAAGTGTATGAGCCCATTTATAACTATTCCTAATGCAAAAGTTCTTAAGAGGAAAAAAAGCTCAGCTTCTAAAGTAATTTCTTTCCGTCTCTAATAGTTAATTCGAGTCCAATTTTAAAGCAATAGAGTCATTGTCGTATGAAAGTAAAATTGGATTTGTTTCCTCTAAGGATGCCAGTTTGATTTTCTGTGCTCTTTTAAAAAGGATTTAAAATAGTGAAAATCGCGAACAATTTCTTCAGCTAGTAAAATAGCAGAAATGGTAAACATTAAAACATCTTTTGTAGGTGAAAGAGGTTTTGGCAGGTGCATGTTTCAACAATCGAGTGTCTACTGGTGTAAGGAATAAAAAATTTTTTTTACATAATCTATTTTAAGAATGTCTGGTGTCGAGACGTCAAGTTAAATCTATTTTTGGATGTAACTTTCAAAACATAAAACCAGAAAAGAAAAGAACAGCAAAATTAGTACATTAAGTTTATAAGGGCAATTGGCTTTTAACAGCTGCTGGAGAAGGAAAGAAACACTGACGCGCGCAAATAATATATCTTAAATGGAAATTATCGTCAAACTGCTCGTGTCATCTGCGTCAACGAATAAAAATATGGCAAAGAAGGAGGGAGACACATCCTAAAGAAATTGATAAAAACTAAGCCAATAGCCTTGAGGTCAATGACTCGCATGCTCCTGTACTCTTCTTGTACTTCAAAATAAGATGAGCTTAAAAGAAACCCTAGAAAAATTCAATCTCGGCAGGGTAAAGCTGGGAGCAAAAATGTATGCAGACGATTTTCCAAATCGAAAGAGGAAATCGGTTTCGCAAACGCCCCACTTAGCTATTTAAGAAAATCACATTATTTAGTTCTAGTAACCGATCGAAGATCTTGTTATTTCACAAGGTTCCAGCGATCATCGGACAAGGACTACGATGACCTCTTCGAATCTGACACAAAATTTTCACCTCACCAACAAAAAATCCATGCAAATTATTTCAAGTCTCATACAACTATTCTAATTTCTTCCACACGAAAAATAAAACACATTTATATTATTCCAATTCTGTTGCCAATCAAGACAAAGACAGATTTAGGTGTGGCTCAAATTCTAAGCGTAAGTGTGTAGGAGTAATTACCAGTTAAAATGTGGGTTTTTTTCTATTACAATTGAACAAAATTTTGTTTCGACTAGCCACGCATAAAATGCCGTGCCTTTCCAAAATTTTGAATTAAAAAACAGGACTTTTTTGTGTAGTTTGTTGTCACTTCAGGAAACACGAGAAATATATTTCAAATGTTGTATTTCACAGGAACATCCGAGTTCAGTTGTGTCAGGGGTTTTTTTCAGGTGTTTTTTCTTATCCCTGAGTTTTTTTATTCATTATACTACATGAACTGTTGGGTTCTTTTTACCAAATATTTTCACTTGTTTGGGGGAAAGTTGTTTTTATGGCTTTTTTTAATCACTGGATGTGATAAAGGAAAAGTAGAAAGATTTATCCTTGTTCTTTCCCCTTGCATTGATTCCCCATGCATAAAATATAGCAATCTGTTCCAAAAACAGATTGCTATATTTTGTCGTCAGCTAGATTTTCAATGTGTGCCTTTACAAATCTTCCTACTTTGTTTCACTGCGATGCAGGATAGCAATTACTCGTGGTTTCGACGTTTCCTGTAGCAACAATAAGAAAAAGATTATCATGCATCTATTACCCGTCAACTCTCTCAATAAGTCGTTGATTAAAACATAAATATTTGTGTGAAGGCCTCCTACACGACAAACACACACACATACACATACATACATACATACATACATACATACATACACACACACACACACTACAAGTGAAAGCACCATCTTATCCTTCTTCTTTACAAAAGTAAGCTCAACTACTTCATTTTTTATAAATATATATTTGAGACCACGTCTTTAACCATTACCCCTGCAAGAGCAGACAGATCTGCAATGATAGCAATTCATGAAAAATATATTTGGAGGAAAAAACTGCTTTTTTGCTGTCAGATTCTGTACAACAGTGGCTACAAAATTTAGAACTTAAGGTTTTGGTGCTACAGTCTGTGAAACGAAAGACTATTTCAGAATACTTTCAAGCTTTAAGATTAACCAACCAGTACTTATGAGCTGGTTTATTTTCCGTAAGATGATTTTATGAGATTAGCTAGCGAGTACTGTAAGATCCAGCATACGTCCTGTGTCCTTCATGGCAAAGTCGAAAATACTCATTTGATACAAACTTAAAAATCTGGCCTACCTTGACTTTCATACGTTCTGACTCCAACAAAGCCAGCGGAATATATTCATCAGATTCGTCATGATCCAGTTTGCGTTTCTTTCTTGCCTTGTTCAAGGACTTTGTAAGAAGTTCAATCCTTCTGTCGCACTGTTCTTCCAAACATTGCTGCTCAACTTGCAGTCGTTCGCTAAAACAGGTAAATTTTTACTTTCGTATGATGATGCAATACAAATTACGAAGAACTACTCCGGCTACAAAACCACAAGTTATGAAACAATGTGACTAATGACTGCCCTAGTTACAACTAATTAATGGGATGAGTTTAATTACTCCAATGGTTAAGCCGTAGAAACCTCATAAACGCGTCTCTGCCTAACACGAGGAAAGGCATCTGGCAAATAAATAAAATATGACCACTCTACTAAAGTTCCTAAAATGCGTACTTACCATCCATGCCCCAAAACTGGAGAAAAGACATTGAAATATCCATTCTGCCACTCTTATCTCATTCAAGTTTAACTGTCTGTCAAAGCTACGTTTATATCACAGCTTTGATAGATAGAACAATTTGGAAAGCTCATAAATTGGACAAATATTAATTTTACTCGAACAAATGAGCCTTTTGCTAACCAAAAGCCAATTTCCTGCTGTAATCTGCACAAGCTTTGCATATAACACAGGAAAAAATTCTAACAATCACACCTTAGTAAAGAAAAATGTAATGACAATTACTTGTAATTATTTTCGATTTCGACGATTTGCTCGGCCATCTCTTGACAGACTTCTTCTCTGACTTTCCGCTCCATTATGTAATTTTTCTTTTTTTCTTCCAACAGTCGCGTTCGCAAATCTTCTATTATCTTGCGTAGTCCCTGCCACCAAAAAAGAATACATCATTTTCATTATATCTCGTTAAAAGATTTACTTATAACACAAAAGCAAACAGTTAGCTTTTATCAATGTTCTACATATCATATTAGTTCGAAATGACTGATTTCCGCTTTCTGTTCCCATACATTTCTATTAATACTTTGACAGCATTCACCACAATACTAAGCAATTATTTTTTCGTCAGTATCACTGCGAGAGAAAACAGGTTAAAAGACAGACAGAAAGACAAATATCTAGCCATTTCCTTTCACAAAGCCAGAAAAAAACGCACCAGCTGAAAAAGTTGATATGTTGGTCTCTTCTGAGGATAACAGCAATAAATCTAAAAATGTAGGAACTGTCATGTCCAAACAGATGATAAAACTCTTAAACAACACAGTATCTATTTTTCCCTTTCTACAACACCCACCNTAGTTCGAAATGACTGATTTCCGCTTTCTGTTCCCATACATTTCTATTAATACTTTGACAGCATTCACCACAATACTAAGCAATTATTTTTTCGTCAGTATCACTGCGAGAGAAAACAGGTTAAAAGACAGACAGAAAGACAAATATCTAGCCATTTCCTTTCACAAAGCCAGAAAAAAACGCACCAGCTGAAAAAGTTGATATGTTGGTCTCTTCTGAGGATAACAGCAATAAATCTAAAAATGTAGGAACTGTCATGTCCAAACAGATGATAAAACTCTTAAACAACACAGTATCTATTTTTCCCTTTCTACAACACCCACCATTAGGAATAAAAAATTTATAAATAAAATTGTAAGGATTGTGCAGTCTCCCAAATTAACGAATCAAACTTTTTTTTAGGTCACGTGGAAAAGAAACAAACGAGAGCTATTTAATACGGTGACCCCAAGATCCATGAAATTGCCAAACACAAGATCACACTTTTGACCGAAAAAACAAAGCGATTATAGTCATGGAAACCAACACAACAAAAACAAAAGAAAAAATCCGTTCCCTAAAGCACAGCAATCACATTAACAGTACATCCTATACCCTTCCTATACCTGGCTTCCAGCACTGAAGAATGAAACAAAACAAACACAAAGATATGGGGCCACTCCTCGAAACAACTCAATCCCTCTCTACACGTTGGTCCGCACTATCAAGATATAAAACAGCTATACCTAGACACTTCAATAACCTAACGATGGAAGAAGTACCTCTCGAAACTTAGCTTAGAAAAAGCTTACCACTAATGACATGACAAAACTCTTACATCTATGATTTCCAGATTATCAACAATATGATAAGGCTATCGATACAGATATTAAATGTTTCTCTTCAGAGAAAATTAGTCAGTACCCAAACAACTAAAGTTCCGAACTAAGTGAACTAAGTTCTGCAACGCAATATTCAATATTAGTGACCTCATAAACAGCAAAAGAAACATGCCAGATGTGGGTAGAGTAATACAGCAAAATAAGCCAATGTATTTTTATGATACCATAAAATAAAATCACAGTCCATCTTTTTGTAGACCAATCAATAGAAGTGTCAGTGCATTAAAAAATACATTTCTCTTTTGACTCTCTTTACTTTTTACCTCTTTTATATCAAATTAACGATTACCTAGTAGTAAGTCCTTGGTTTTAAATCCCTGAAGATCTTAAGTTTAACCAGACAAACCTACCATTCTGAGCAAAGCTACAAAACTCTTACCTCATCTTGAACTGAAGGAAGCTCGTTATTTGCATTTCGAATGGCTGGCGTATTGAACAACGACGGTGTCGCTCGCATTCCAGAAGGCGTGGCAAAACGGGTTCGACTTGATGGTGCGGGAGAAGGACCGACTTTTGGCACTTCAGGAACTTTCCAAATTTCGGTGCATCTCGGTGCTTTGGTAGTTACCTAAAATTGTCAAGAAGAAAAAAGCATTTATTTTTAAAAAATAAGCCAAGATTCAGCTCAAAAGACTAATAAAAAATGCGATATTCAAATCACCGATTATTTAAGGTTATAGCACGCGAAAGGGGATTTCAACTGACAATAACAAGTCCTAATTTTGTTCACCTTAAAAGTAAAATTTCTAAAAAAATATTTTGCTCTGAACCAGAAGACAAGGGATAAGATCATTCTTCAACTTAACATTGGTGAAATAAATTTCCTTACATGGTAAACACCTGAGCAATCAAAATAAACAAAGCACTATAAGAAAAAGGGAAAATGATGGGATTTAAAGGTAAGAACTAGCACAAGGCAGTGCTAAGGTACAAATCTAAATGTGTTTGTTCTCAAAATAAAATTCATTTAATGTCTTAATTAATATCAGTTAACATACTTACTTGCTTTGCGACGGCAGAGAATTTGAGAACATGATACGTTTCATCAAAATACGAGGCACATTGATTGATATTGACAATCATACAAGCCTTTCCTTTCCCAAGAAAAAAGCCTTGAAATAAACGAGTTAGTTTGCTTTCTCTGAAGGGAATAATAGTAGGATGATTTCTGAAAAGAAATAAAATACTTTTGAAAACAAATTTTTAGTGACAAAATAACAAGCAGAAGAATCTGATAAAAAAGTAGAAGCGTTGAAGAGGAAAGCTGGAAAGAAGAGTTGGAGTCTGGTAATGGGAGTGGTAGGTAGAAAAATAAGTTTTTGGAAAGAAAATATAGGATGTTTCAAATTTTGTAATTACGGAAACGCATGTCAAAATTGCCAATTTTATTGGTGCAGTTAAACAAGTTCATGCAGCTGCACACTAACACTTCCCATATGGTCCCATAATATACCATAACATGATGTGATTTCCTTTGTCCTTACAGCATTTTTTATCTGGTCTATCAAATTTTCACAAAGCAAAACAAAAATATCGAGGAGAGGTGTAGTGCATGGAGTATTTACAAAAACATCAAGTATAACACTTCATTTAGTTTCCGTCTTTAACGAGTGCCTCTTTATTTTCAAAAATTAAAGTTATGCATCCGCCCTCTTTTAAGCATTTACGGGGGGAAATCATGTTGGGTATTTCGAAGGGAATTGAAAAAAAAAACAAGAAAAAGTGTTCCTCTATTTACTCTACATAATTTTGTACATTTACAACTGAAAACCAGTACAAAATATATAAAGCATTTACAAGCATAACAGGTTAAAGTTTATGTCAGCTGGTATACCAAGCAGCCTTTGTTCTATTTCAGACTGTTAGACAGGGCTGGTTCCAGGCTATTTTCCCAGTACAACTATTGCCCTACTTCCTTAAAATCAATTAGTTATCAAACTCAAAGAAACGAATGAGAACAACGAATGAAACCACTGTCATTGGAAAACATGTAGTTATACACAGTAAATAGTGGAGTGATTTTTGTTGAATTATGATAAGCATTAACAAATACATTAAAAATACAATTAAATGATATGTTTTTTCTTTTGCAGTTTCCTCCTTCATTCACGTTACAACAATAACCAGATTAACGTAACGCACGTTCTTTTGACATGACAAAAGTCTAACCTGCTTTGCAAGACCAACTTGTTATTAATTTTCTGATACCCTGCATCGAAATATTTCAAACCTTATCAAGGTTTTCGACAAGTTTACAAAATAGTTAAAACCCCTGCCTTCATTAAATGCCGATGTCTGAATTCAAAAATATTTTCCCTTCAACTACAACCCTTACTTACATATAATTACTTACACACATATAGTATTATACTTACACATGCATCTGATTATATCGCAAATACTCTATACATTTGCCGAGCGTCATAATTGAAGTATTAATATTGGCAGCCTCACGAAGCCGATCACCTTTGCTTTGTGTTTTGCAGTGTCTTTCAGAACCTGCCAGATCAACGAACTGTAACCTTAAAAAAAGCCAAGGAGAACATATATGTCTTTGTAGTTTGCTTTGAGGGCAAGAACAGGATGACAATAAATATGAAAAAAAAAATAAAAGGGCTAATATGACTGGATATACTGGTCATTAAATGTTTATTATATGGCCGAAGAACGACTGCGAACAGCAACGATTCTTGGCAAGTAATAGACACCAAGCAAAAAGATATAATCAAATACAGCAAAGCCCTCTGACTATATTTATTGAGCTTCAAATTTGCTATCACATGGTTTTGTGATCTTGGATCGTTGGATGAACCCAAGTGGCAAAGCACAGGAAACGTGGATGACCCAAGAAAACATGGCGAGCCATGTTCAAAAAAGATATCCGAAGTCGACACCTAACGTGGTTTAATGCTATCAACCTCGCACCTGATCATGACCGTTGGAGTCGACTTGCTGGCCTATCTCTTGTGGAGGTTGGCCGGATCTGAGGTCTAAGGTAAGCTCTATTAACCCGATTATGTAACATTTACACAATTTTACTTGTGAATATACTGAATATTCTTAGGTAGACAGATATATACAGTAAAACAAAAGAAGCAATTTTACTAATACAAAATCAACACAAAGAATTTAAACTATATTACACTATACTAATTTCAAATTGTTTCAAATTTCTTCTTTATCAGTAACTCGAGCAACAATCTAAAGAAATATGAGACGTCTGTACAAGTTCAAGATGTTCTTTTTACTTTTAATAAAAATAAGAATAAGAATATAAACAAACAAGCACACGCATATACATTTGTAACAAATTAGATTTGATACTGATGAAATAATCTAAGTCAAGTTTTGAAAAAGTCCTATGTATGCGCATTGGGTGAGGTGTGTTAAGATAGTTAACGTAGATAAGCCATTGGAGTGTTTATTTTAGCAAAAAGTGAATTCAGTTCAGTAAACATGTGTTTTCCATTTATCTTCTGATAAAATGTTGAAAGCATTGAATGCTGACAAAAATTTAAATCAAGAGTAGCCCAAAAGTACGATATTCTTTATTCCATACTCCCATCAGGTTAATAGTATACAACAAGACGAGGTGTGTGTGTGTGTGTTTTGCTGAGGCCCTTTAAAAGACAACAAAAGAAACACTGTACCTTACCTACTCACTCTTGCAAGGTTTGGTTTGTCAATATCAACAAGACGAACTGCTTTTATTGTAAAGATTGAATGACTGAAAAGAAAGAAGAAAACCAAATTAAATATTGATGCGAAGAAGAATCATCTGAAGATAAAAAAACCAAATGGAAACAGAATGAAAAACCGGCTAAAAACAATATTTTTCTCCTGCTATTATTGTCAGGGTGCCGACATACTATTTGTCACAAAGAAAAATAAATTGAAAAAAGGGCTTCAAAGCTGGTGGGAAACAAGGTACAAAATCACACTCTAATTAGTATCTGATTTGCCTATCAAAGCGGAATTTTAAGATTGATACTTGAGTTTACACTTCATTTTGACACCTAATTCAAGCACGATTGGTTGTTCAATTCTTGCGATATTACAGCGCCGTAGCAACTATGTTCAAATTATGAGGGTGTGCACTGGCCGAGGATACCTTTTAAGGGATATGTTGCGTAATTTTTGAATAGCTAAAAACATCTTCAAACAGACTAATTATTGAAGTCTCATTTGTGATTCAGCTATAGAGGATCTTCTGGAAAAGGAAAAAATACCTACTGAAAAGTAGATGCACCATGAAAATGTCTGATAAAACTATGACTAAACAAAAAGAAGAACAACAACTACTATTTAAAATAAATTAGTTACCTTCTACTGGAATTTTGATTCAATTTTGTGGCAGCAACATTTTGATTTTTTAATCCTACTCTTAGTACCTACAATCAAATAGTAACAACAAGCATGAATTACATTCCACTACAATGCAATATTTTGATTTTTTTAATCCTACTCTTAGTACCTACAATCAAATAGTAACAACAAGCATGAATTACATTCAACTACAATGCAATATTTTGATTTTTTTAATCCTACTCTTAGTACCTACAATCAAATAGTAACAACAAGCATGAATTACATTCACTACAATGCAATATTTTGATTTTTTTAATCCTACTCTTAGTACCTACAATCAAATAGTAACAACAAGCATGAATTACATTACACTACAATGCAATATTTTGATTTTTTTAATCCTACTCTTAGTACCTACAATCAAATAGTAACAACAAGCATGAATTACATTCAACTACAATGCAATATTTTGATTTTTTTTAATCCTACTCTTAGTACCTACAATCAAATAGTAACAACAAGCATGAATTACATTCCACTACAATGCAATATTTTGATTTTTTTAATCCTACTCTTAGTACCTACAATCAAATAGTAACAACAAGCATGAATTAGATTCCACTACAATGCAATATTTTAACAATATGTTTACCTTTCTGTCCCTCCTTCCCTCTTCTTTCTACCTTTTTCTGCCCCTTTTTGACTTACAAACATACTTCATGAAGCAGCCATCGATGATTAAAAATGTAAACAGCAAAATCCTAACTTACGTCCGGTCGATGCCTGAGCAACGAGATACTACATGACACCAATGATCCCCATGGAACATTACAATTACACTGGTTTTGATTTGTTTTGTGTTTTGGGAGGGGTCTCAGTTCTCATTAAAATAGCTGCGTGTGTTCTCCGTTTAAAGCATACTGATCGTATTTGTTCATCCAAAATCCCCCATTACTTAATACAGTATACGGTCGATAAGTGGAACTTTCATTACATGGAACACATTTTTCCGGTCCTTCTGACTTTACTTTAACAAATCCCTCTTGTTTTAGTCGGATAAGTGGAACCCTCGATTAAGTGGAACTTTCAATAAGTGGAACCATTTTTATTGGTCTAATGAGCAATATTTATTCACACAAGTGGAACTTTTCCACAAAACTATAGTAAGACCGTTTGCCTTAATCAACACATTTTTTTTTCGAATGTTCTTGGGAAACATTCAAAGTAATAAATACATAAAAATTACAGTATGTCAGTCGTCACGTTTCAAAAATGGCAGCGGTGCAGTCTTCAAAACGAAAACTTGCTTGCCTAACTCTGGTAAACAAATACAAGGCCTTAAAAGAAATTGATGCAGGCCAAAGCTGTATAGCCACAGCAAAGAAATATGATATTGCTAAAAACACAGTTTCGCACTGGTTAAAAAAGAAGTAGTTGAAGGGTAAACATACCTCTGAAAAGAGGAAAAGAATGAAGACTGCAACATAAGAGGAGTTGGACTCTGCCATTTATAAATGGCTGAAAACTGCAAGATACAGCAATATTCCTATCAGTTGTGCATTTAAAGAAAAATCTCCAGAGTTTGCAAAATTATTAGAACTCAACGACTTTTATGCTTCTGATGGATGGGTGGGTCGATAGAAAAAACGATTCAACGTCAGTTTCAAAACTGTTTCAGGTAACTAAATAAATTTATATTATATATTTTTCCTATATATTTATAGAGCCTTTGGAAGTTGGTCTTTCAAAATGTTTATAAAACTATCCTCAGCCGAAAAATATAACTTGCAAGGCACCTGTATTCCTTTTCCATCTCCTTGATTGATGGCTTTTCCAACAATTTCGACGAAGCAAGAATTTGAGTCACAGGCTCGAAGTAAGTAGAAAAAGTTGGATGGCCAGTGATTTGTTTGAGGAATGGGTTCGAGAGCAGGATAAGAAATTTGAGTGTTAAAATTGGAAAATCTTATTGATAGTCGACAACTGCCCTGCTCACCCTGAAATTGGTAGTTTAAAAGCGATCGAGATGTGCTTTCTGCCACCAAATACTACATCTATAACTCAACCTATGGATCAGGGAATTATACGATCACTAAAAGCCAAGTGTCGTTCCCGAATGATTTAGAAAATCATCAAATCAATTGATGCAAACAAATCTATTCCAACAGTGAATGTATTAGATGCCATGAAAATGCTTACCATTTGTTGGGAGGATGAAACCAATTAAACAGTCAAAAAGTGCTTCGTTAAATCTCGCATTTCACCTGAAGACCAAACAAGCGCATAACGCGATCTAGATGACCCGTTCATTGAATTAAGAAGCATCATCATCATCATCATCATTATCATCATCATATTCGGTTTAACGTCCATTTTACATGCTAGCATGTGTTGGACAAGGTTTTAACGTCATTTTCCCTGTGCAGTTGCACTAACCATCAAGCCACGGCTCCTCGATCTGGAAATCTGGAAATCTGGAAAAATTGATATCTTTTGGCGTTGAAGAATGTCCTGAAGAACTTTCTCCAGACGAATTTGTAAATTTTGTTACCATTGTTGCAACGGAGCCTGTTTTATCTGACGAGTTAATCCTTGCAATGGAACGTGAAGTAGAGGCGCCAATCGACGGAGGGGATGATAAAGAGGATGATTAGCATTGTTGTTTTTCAAAAATCATTACTTTGAACATAAATACTTGTAAAGTTTTTTCTTCTTTCCCTTTTGCATATTTCGTTTTTATTATTCGTAAATGGCCCGTTTCTCAGAAAAATTAGATAACTGAAACGTTTTTGTTCAGTTCCATAGAGGTTCTACTTACTGAGTGCATCGGAGAAGTGGAACATTCGATAAGTGGAACGTTGTTTTCGGTCCAATGGAGGTTCCACTTATCGAGCGTATGCAGTAACTCACATAATAACTAAGAAAAAACCCTTTTAGCTACTCCTACACATAACACGCCCCAGTTTACAGCATACCCATTCGTGCACTATGCCTCTTACTAATTCATCTCTTACAAACACAGCAAAGTATAGTATTATTGACAGGTTTGACATCTTAACAAGGCATTCCTAGTAGTTCAATTTACTATACAAGAACACGTTAGTAATTTCGTGTTACTCTAAGAAAGAAAGAGCGATATTTCTTACTTTGTATGCCTCGTCAGCATTGTCAACTTTGATCTCTTTTAAACCTGTGAATGAAGGAATTTCAAATTTCAATAAGAAGTCAAAGAAGTTATCAAAGTAAGTTGATATTGAGAGAGTGAGTGAGTGAGTGTGTGTGTATGTGTAAGAGATAGAGAGAGAGAGAGATAGAGAGAGAGAGAGAGAGAGAGAGAGAGAGAGAGAGAGAGAAAGAGAGAGAGAGAGAGAGAGAGAGAGTGTGAGAGAGAGAGAGATATGCAATTAACAAAGAAAACTGCATCTCTTTGTACTGATCAAAGTAGAAAGATGGAAAAATTTCAAGCTTATATTAATTAGTTTACGCCATGGTGATTTTGTTACTAACTGTTATGAANGTGTAAGAGAGAGAGAGAGAGAGAGAGAGAGAGAGAGAGAGAGAGAGAGAGAGAGAGAGAGAGAGAGAAAGAGAGAGAGAGAGAGAGAGAGAGAGTGTGAGAGAGAGAGAGATATGCAATTAACAAAGAAAACTGCATCTCTTTGTACTGATCAAAGTAGAAAGATGGAAAAATTTCAAGCTTATATTAATTAGTTTACGCCATGGTGATTTTGTTACTAACTGTTATGAAAATGTAGCAGTTGGAGGATGGAAGCATAGTTCTTTTGTTACATAACAATTTTTTTTCAATTTACAATTTCCTCTCATTCGAATAAAAATGGCATCACTCCTTCATAAAAACTATATTTTGCTAAATTTATTCAACCATAGGTTTTCGCGTCATGTTGGGATTGTTTGACAAATGCATGATGCATTACACTGCCTTCTCAGACAATAAATCTTCAATCGTGACGTGTAAAATATGATGCAGGAGGTACCGCGGGCTAGATTTTAATTGTTTCCCTAAAAAACTGTTAAATCGTAAATTTTTTGGACTTTCTGAAGGTGCAAAACGTTCTTCCTCTTTTTCAAACTTCAACTTTACGCTTGTATTAACTAAAATCGAATGGTATGGAACGTTGCAATATTCATTGCGTGAGGCAAGACTTAAATTTCAGAACTTAGAAAACTGAAGAAGAACGTGTGGAGTGTGCCAATATGGACTACATTTGTCAACAGAAAAGCGAATGGGGAAAATGTGGGTGTGGGTGATGGTAGTCCTTAGGATGTGGATGTAAAAATGGCAGCTGTTATCTCCGCACCTGTTGAAAATTCACCTGAGTCGGCAATGGATGGCGATGAGGTCAAAAAATTGGAGGGATAATAGGAAGCAGAAAATCTTGTCCCTGAACGAAAATACTCGGCAGATGACAACCGAGAAGGCAGAGGTAATACTGGGAGCACCAAGAAGCAGTAAATAACACGGAACCTATATCTATATGGCAAAATTACCAATAACTGGTTCTACTGTTCATGAACGTCGACGTTACGGTTAAAACTCTGCACCAGCTTACAGCAGCCCTTCGTTGTGAAGGCTTTGACCTTCGACGTTATTCAAATTTATCTTCGACTTATTTCTTGTAATTTTTGTACAATCAAAGAAAAACAACATGTATTAACCACTTCCGGGAACACAGTAGGTACTTAAGTGCCATGCTTGCCCGTTCAAGGATTCAATTTATGGAAGAGGTTACGGGATTTCGTGGTCTTGAAGAAGTCATATTTCATTCTTAGGATGACAAGGTAAAAGTCGCAATCGAACTAACGGCAGCAAATAAGCTGGAGCCATTGGTTTAGCGATGCATGTCGCATATAAAGTAAAATTATCTGACCACGCTTTGGAAACTGAAGAGTAACAAAACCTGGCACCATCGACCATTGGTGACATGCAGCTAAAATGGAAAACTTTCTCTCTGGATGCTGTTATATATTCAGAACTAGCGTATTTGGGTATTCGACGTGCAAAGCATTTTGGGTCGTATCACCTTCTTCTTGACAAGAAACGAATATGGGAGCTACCAGAGTTCAAGGTGGGAGGTAAAACCTGAGCCAGATGAAAACCCTAGGCATGAACAAAAAATTTCATGTAAGATTGTTTATCTACAAAAATATCACTTAAATGCATTTTTCTTGGTAAAAAATGCACAAGAACACAGTGCATTCAACAGAGTCTAGAGATTAATGGCTTATCTTAGTTAAGACTTGGGTGGTGTTTTATGTGGCCATTAACATTTTGGAGCGAGTCTGGATGACAAAGAGAAAGACCTTTGATATTTTTAGTTCTTTTAAGTGTAAGAATTACATATTGAATAGTTGTTTCCTGTTTCTGGACTTAAGTTTCAAAAATATCATCTCGTGTGCCAAAATAAATGGTATAAATAGCTGTGATATCCGCTTCTCGTAATTTCGGGGCGCACGAAACAGATACAAATAACTGAAACACTGATTAGGGGGTACCAAATTTAGTATGATGCGTTACAAGGGCTGGCGTATTCAAAATGGCGAATTTGGGCGTTAAATTTTTGGAGGGATGATCCCTTATCTGTTTACCTCTCAAAAAAGCCTTTAAAGGCTTATAACCGTAATTTTATTTTAAGATAAACATTAAACTATTTACAGGCTCTATTTAAGAGTCTATTTTCAATTGCTTTGTTGATAGTTGCAAATATATTTGTGGCTGGTGGTAGGAATATGGCACAACTGAGTGCTTGCAAGATAGGTATGCTTTGTAGGGGCATGTGATATTGTATGATTGTATTGTTATTGAATGTGAGTTTCTGATTCCTTTGTTCTGGGTGGCGGTTTTTTGGGCGGGCACGTGGTGAGAGATTGGGATGGGAGGGAATTTTGAGTTGTGGGGCGATCATGATTTTTTTGTAGGAGTCACGGTTTTATTTGGATGTACACTTTATGGTCGAGGAGTTGATCGTTGGAATCAGGATTTCACAACTCCGTTGTTATTTGTTGTTCACGGAAGTACAGCAAACATTATTGACTTTATTATTTGACCACAAGCTATCTCGGCGACGTTGAAATGTCTACTAAAATAACGACAGATATGATTAAGCCATTTACTGGCCAGGGCGATCTCATTGCATGGTTGAAGAAGGTAAAATTGGTCGCAAAGTTACAACATGTGACGGATTTAGCGAGTCTCATACCACTGTATTTAGAAGGAGATGCACTAGCCCTGTTTTTGGAAATGGACGAGAAGGCACAGTTAGATGTCGAAAAAATAGAAGCTAGACTGAAAGAAGCATATGTAGATGGAGCATTTACTGCTTATGGAAAGTTGACACGGATGAAATGGACTGGGGAGCAGGTGGATGTATTTGCCACTGAGATTAGACGTTTGGCAGGACTGGCCGGATTTGTAAATGATTTAGAAAATGTTGTTAAGTTAACATTTGTAAATGGGTTCCCTGAAAAGATAAGTGTAGCTCTACAGCAGGTCCCAAATATATTAACACTGCACATGAGTGAAGTTGTAAGCCGAGCCAGGGTATTGACATCAAATTCGTCATTGGGTATCACTGCAGTGATGGTTAAACAAGATGACCATAGGCCAGAGAACGAGATGTATGCAAATGCCAGGAGGGATGTCAGGGGTCAGTGTTTTCGATGTGGTGGCCCCCATATGGTAAGATTCTGTAGGCAGCCAAAAGTCTGTTATAGGTGCAACAAACCAGGACACGTAGCAAACCAATGCACTGATGATGCTAGTAACCAGGGAAACGAGAAAAGGGGGACTGTTGCGCCAGCAGCTACCCCCTTTCAAAAGTAAGGGCGCTGTCAAAGATCTTGCCAGTTATCGGAATTAAGGTGAATGGAGCTGAAGTACATGGACTGGTGGACACGGGATGTACCACCACTGTTGTAAGCTCGGGGCTTGTTGAGGGTTGCAAAGGTAAAAGTTGGATTACCGCTTTTGATGGAAGGGAGGTCGAGTGTGGAGGAACTAGGTGGGTGGAGTTAGAGGTAGGAGGAGTTTCTCTGAATGTGAATGCAGTTGTAACAAATAGCATCATTAAGGAAATTGGTGTTGTAATTGGGATGGATGTAATTGATCAGTTGGGAGGTGTTACAATAAGTCAGAGGAAGGTCCAATTTGGGACTGCAAAATGTTTTTTGACTGCCCAGTTGCCCTCAATGGATGATAAGAGTAAGGTGAGAGTTATTGAAGATAAGGACTTTCGAGCAGAGTTTGATGGAAGACAGTGGACGGTTGAATGGTTCTGGAAAGAAAATCAACCACCAGTTTTAAGAAACAAAGTAAGTTGCTACAAGAATGGCCTGAATGGAGAAACAAGAAGGAAATTTGAAAAGGAAGTGGACAGGTGGATTGAGGAAGGAATTCTTGAGCCGTGGGGAGAGAAAGTAGAATGCGGCATTTTGCCACTGATGGCAGTGGAACAATTAACAAAAGGCAAGGTGAGACCGGTTCTGGACTTCCGTGAGTTAAACAAGTATGTGGAGTGTCATACGGGTGATGATGTGGCTGATGTCTGTGGTGAAACACTGAGAAAGTGGAGGCAGATGGATGGGGGAGTAACTATCATTGATTTGAAGTCTGCTTATCTACAAATTCGGGTGGCTAAGAAGCTGTGGCAGTACCAGCTAGTTAAATACAAAGGAAAGACTTACTGCCTGACAAGGCTGGGGTTTGGACTGAATGCTGCACCACGTATAATGACAAAGATTTTGAAAACAGTCTTAGAAGCGAGTGAGAAAATTAAAGTGGCGACAAATTCTTATATTGATGACATTCTTGTTGATGAAACGGATGTGTCAGCAGGAGAGGTAGCATGCTATTTAGAAAAGTTTGGACTAGTTACCAAACCACCAGAACCCTTGGAGGGGGGAGCTGCACTTGGACTGAAGTTAAGGCGAATTAGAGGGGAGCTGCAATTTCAGAGAGGTAATGAGATCACAGATATACCAGATGTGTTGACTAAAAGGGAGTTGTTTTCTCTGTGTGGAAAAATGGTGGGTCATTATCCCATTGCTGGGTGGCTGAGGATTGCATGTAGCTTCATCAAAAGACATGCTAAAGGATCAAGGTGGGATGACCAAGTAGGAGATACCACAGTCTCCAGGATGAAGGAGGTGCATGAAATGATAAAAAGGGAGGATCCAGTGAAAGGCTGTTGGTATGTACAAGGAAAAGGAAAGGGTGTTGTTTGGTGTGATGCAAGCAGTATAGCTCTGGGAGTAGTCCTTGAAATAAATGACTCTGTGGTGGAGGATGCTGCATGGCTTCGAAAGAAGGAGGATTACAGCCACATCAATGTGGCTGAATTAGAAGCTATACTGAAGGGTGTAAATTTGGCATTGAAGTGGGGGTTACAAGAGATTGAACTGAGGACAGACTCTGCTACAGTGAATGGCTGGATGAAATCTATTATTAGTGAAGAGAGAAGGGTTCGAACAAAGGGAGCAGCTGAAATGCTAGTGAAGCGAAGATTGGGCAACATAAAGGATCTGATAAATGAATATGGTCTGATAATAAGTGTGGTGCTTGTACCAACTGAAAAAAACAAGGCTGATGTGCTGACAAGGGTAAAAAAGGCATGGCTGGTTCAGGACACAGGAGGAAGAGAGATGGAAGGTGATTATGTCTGTTGCGTTGATGCAGTCAATTTGACTGATTTGCATAACATGCATCATATGGGAGTGGAAAGAAGTTTGTATTTGGCAAGGAAGGTGGCTCCAGACGTTTCTAGACAAGCAGTGAAGCAAGTGGTGAGTAGTTGTGAGAGGTGCCAGTCCATTGATCCAGCTCCAGGGAACCATGAGGTAGGACAGGTTAGTGTAACTGATAATTGGAGGAGATTAGCTGTTGATGTGACCCATTATAGGCATCTGCCGTACTTATCACTGGTTGATTGTGGACCAGGCCGGCTGGCAATATGGAGAGAATTGAGGGGAGAGGGTGCTGAGGAAATCGCTAAAGTGCTGAATGCTGTCTTTTGGGAAAGAGGTCCTGTAAATGAGGTCCTCATGGATAATAGTACAGCTTTTCATTCTAAGGTGGTGAAAGAGATGCTCGACAAGTGGAACATACACCAGTTTTTTAGAGCAGCATATCGACCCGAAGGAAATGGGATAGTTGAGAGAAACCATAGAACAATTAAAGCTTTGGCTGAAAGAGGTAATATCTCCCCGACTGAGGCAGTGTTTTGGTACAATATGACGCCTAGGTCTGGTCAGTCAGAAGCCTCAGTGCCTCAACGAGCAGTGTTTAAGTATGAATGGAGACATCCGTCTGTGTTAACGACTAAGACCAATGTTGAATCAGCACAGGTAAAGCTGGGGGAGGAGGTGTGGGTAAAACCTCCAGATGCACGGTGTACTACCAAATGGAAGACTGGGAAGATTACAGACATCAATTCAAAGAACAATGTGTCAGTTGATGGGATGCCTCGCCATGTGCTGGATATTCGTAAGATCATTCATCAACCAAGTGACTCAGACCAATTACAAGGTAAAAATCAATGTCAGACTGATGAAGGGAACAATGGTAGAGTTAATCTAGTGAACAATGAAAATGCAGAAGGAGCGGAACAGCACCGATACCTAAGAAGAGAAAGAAAACCTCCTACTTGGATAACGGATTATGAGATGGAAGAGGACTACTAAATCCTTTTAATCTATTGACGTTGTGATCTTGAGATCAAGAGGGCGTGTGATATTGTATGATTGTATTGTTATTGAATGTGAGTTTCTGATTCCTTTGTTCTGGGTGGTGGGTTTTTGGGCGGGCACGTGGTGAGAGATTGGGATGGGAGGGAATTTTGAGTTGTGGGGCGATCATGATTTTTTTGTAGGAGTCACGGTTTTATTTGGATGTACACTTTATGGTCGAGGAGTTGATCGTTGGAATCAGGATTTCACAACTCCGTTGTTATTTGTTGTTCACGGAAGTACAGCAAACATTATTGACTTTATTATTTGACCACAGGGCAATTGTAAAAATTCAGTTCCAATGAGAAGGATTTCATTTACTTCACTTTAGAGCATGTGCCAATGTTAGTGGATTCCCCAGTAACAATTAACAGCAAAAATCCACATCATATTTCAGAAAAATACAAGGCCAACTATAAACTTTAACATGCACTATTGAATGCTTTATCCCAACAGACAATCACTGTCTCATTGCTTTCTTTCAGTATTCATTTTTAACAACCTTTTGAGTGGGGGTGGGGTGGGGCCTGTCAAAGACTGGTAAAGCATATTTGGTTTAGATATGTCAGCTTCCGAGGTTTCCTAGAATCCATCAATACACATCTACAGAGTACAACTCATTTCAGAGCAACAAAGTTAAACACTTCATACCTTTGATATAAGGATTCCCATTTTTGTCATCTCCAAGCTTCAAAACAGCTCTTCGTTTCCCTTTTCCAGTAGGTGTTGCCTCCAAAAGGTCGTAAACATATTCATTGTAGATTTCCGCAAAGGAAACCCAAACAGAAAACCTTATTGGTCCTTGAGCATCAATATCAACAGCTGTATCATCACTGATTCTATTTTTGATTTCATCTGCAATAGAGTTTTCTGTGGAAAAACAAAAATGTATATTGACAGAAGGAAGTTGAAAGAGCATCAGGGCTCTGTTATAGATTGAATGGAGGGATAAACAGAGAAAGAGAATTTGTATATTACAAATGTATATTACTACTTACCTCCTTCATAGGACAAATGTTCTATCTTTTTAAGGATGGAAGTGTCTGACATCATACTGCTGTTTGAAAGATCACTTTTGGTCGAGACTGAAGCATTTAACTTCAGCAGTACCGAAAGATCAATATTCTGGCAGGGGAAACACAACAAAAGAAGTTGAGAAAACAACAACAAGGAAAATGAAATGTAAATTCAATGACTGCAGCTATCTCTATGATGAAAAACGAGTAATATGAAAAGGTTTTGGTGGTCATTGCAAATGACTCAGTTAATCTCTTTTATCATAATCGGCACAGGCAAATTTAGTTTTTCTGTCAATCCATTACTTAATCGAGATTTATTTAACAGATGATGACAATATGTAAAAGTAACCCTGAAAAAATCGGTAACCAATGCCTGCTAACATAAATCTGCAGAAATAGCCAAAAAATGCAAGTTAATTATTTTCTTGTATCTATATTTTTATGGGTGTTCAACCTGCCTGGACTCCAACTGGACCATCACATTCTTCTAATTTTTTTTTGCAATTTTAGTCACTTGACTATATACATCAAAATATATTAAAGAGGGTAATACAATATTTCTACACATACATAAACTGAGATTCTACCTGATGCTACAAATAACAAAAAAATTTGAGAGGAATAGGGGATTGGAAAGGTGTTAACATGAAAAATAAAGGTTCAACAATGAAAAACACCATCTATTATGTTATCACATTTGACATTTAATTCTATGAAATAATTTAGCAAGGACTTTCAAAGACTTAACCTTTTAAAATAGCCTTGTTCTGATAATTGTAACCTCAAATTCATACCTCCTAGCATTCAAGCAATTATTGTACTTTTATTACACTCTTTAAATTTATGAAATGGCCACTTGTTGAATTTAAATGTGTCTCTTCTATGAATTATAAATCAGGATGAATGAAGAACATAACAGCTACCACCTGAATGCTAAGACAGGACATGATACATACCCCCTACCAAGGATCAACAAGTCACTCAATACCCTTGGAGGGGCAAAGTATTTTTCTACCATTGATATGGCTTTGGCATACAACCAGGTTGAGGTCCATCCCAACAACTGCCATTTGGGTTGTGTACACACCAGTGACATTCCAGAGGCTGATTCAGAGTATTTTCCGGGATGACTCATTGTAGATCCTGCTTGTTGACCTCAATGACATCATCATGTTCAGTAGCAGTGCTGCTGACCATCCAAAGCAGTTTTAGTATACGGTTTGATTTTTTAATTAATGATGTTTTAGCATGGAATTTTCTTGTCCCATGGTCTTTATCAGACTGCTAATTTAAATACATTTACTTACCAGTCTACTTATTGACCTGTGCCTTTACTAGATGCTCTTATGTGTAGTAGCATTTTCCAGCCCATCAAATAAATCAAGATGTTATGGGAGGATCTTAAGAATTTTGTAAGTAATCATGTACACAATAAAAGACAAAAGGAAATACAAGCAAATAAATCTTGCATCAGTTTAAGTTGTTGTGGTTACCCTGTGCAGCACTAGGTGTATTTTCCTTTATTTTGAGTAAGTATTAACCAGAAGTAGCAATACCAATACAATTAGATTTTTGTTTATCCTCATCATTACTATGGAAAGTTTAGCACTAAAAGTAAAACCCCAGTGTTGTACACCAGTCTAAAAAGGTTAAAACTACAATGTACTGTATAGAAAAAGAGGATATGACGATATATGTATATAGGTGACAACAAAAAAACCAAAACTGCAAAGAAATGTCTTTTGTACCTCCTTTTCTCCAGCATTCAAAACCACTGATTTGAGAGTTTCCTCATATAGCTGCTGATCTTTTGTAAGCTTTATCACATCATTGTACATCTTTGGTTTGATGTCCAATTTACTATAAAGTTTTTGTCCAATGCTATTAAAGATAACATCTAACCCTCTTGGTAATATACCACCATCCTTAGGGGTTCCTTGAATTGTGTATGTCTAAAATCACAGAAAGATAAAATTATAAAAGTTAAATGTCATTTACTATTAAAAGGATGTGACAAACTATCCAGTATCTTAAAGGTAATAGGATATAAGCTTCTTTTGTATCTCAGACTTTCAAGACAAGGTAGTTAAACAAGTGCCTTATTGGCTACTTCTCTACAGAATAAATCTCTTACAAGGACATAAACAATAACAGCTGATCAATAACTATGAACACAACATCCCTCCAAAACCTTCAGTCAGTAAATCACCAAAATTATGATAATGACAATAGTGATAATTACATCAACTTGAAAAAATAAGATATGATTCTTCTGTATAAACAAGACAACACAAAACAGCACAAATCCCACCGAATAATCAATCCATGTATACTAGTTTCATACCTGCATGACAAAATACAAATGCCATAATCAAACAACAAAACAGAATAAAAAACCCTAAGTTTATTTCCAAGTCAAAATCACATGTTTATGCTACAGGGAGAGGTTACTAGCATTTCATTTGTAGACTTTTAACCATTTTGGCATCTGTCTGTGGCCAAACACTTACTGTCTATTGTTTCTCATCCACGTCATCCAATGACCTGACTTCATCAGATTCTTCATTTTTGCAAATTTCAGCATCCAACTCTTCATTCAAACTTCTGCCATGTTCATCCCGTACCAGTCCACCCTTTCCTCCCTCAAACTGGTCATCATCTTCTTCATCTGAACCAATATGTGAATTTGGATAAACGTGTGCGTTTTTCAACTTTTTGAAGGCAGAGAAATTATAATTAACCTTGTGATTAGGCTGATCTGGGGATGTTGTGATCTGTAAATATAGCTTTGAACCCATTGAATGAATGGTCATTTAAGGAACCCAAAGTACAAATTTTGAAATTATGTAACAATTATTTTATTGTATCAATGGATTACATTATTATCTGCTTCTAAAACAATACTAATCTTATATATCAACCTTTTAACACTAATAGCTCATCACTATCATACAAGATTGACACTGGGCCTCAAGTCAATGTATCACCAATGACAGTGTAACATTGGCTTCAAAAACCACCAAAACTTCACACGAATTCAAAGCTAGCCTCACAGCCTACAATGGCACTCCAATCAAACTTGCTGGAAAATGTATTGCCTTTATACTTTAGGCAAGACTCCTCCTGTTCTGTTTATTTTAATGGAAGAAAGAACTCCTCCTATTCTTGGTCTACAAACCAGCTGTCCATTAAATTTAGTAAAATGCAAACACTAACGACACAAACAACGACTATCAATTTGAGTTAAGGGACTGTTTTGGTGAATTAGGAACTCTGGACCAGCCAAACCATAGAGTTGTTGACCAACATGTACCCCCTGTAATAGATGCATACCGAAATGGATCTTTTATTGTACCTACTCGACAGAGATGATCTTACAGGGGGTTGTCTAGTTTTACAATACTATCATTGCCAACAGATTTCTGCTTGGAGTGCAGTGATCATTCCTGAAGTTGATCTGTGTTTCCTGATCACTGATATATGTTTATATTTTTATATATATATGTTTATATTTCTTCTTTTATTCATAGAAATAAACAATATTTACAAATAATCATAAATTCCTGATGCTGCTGCTAATGCATTTAAATACATTCAATTACATATTATGTCATGGATCATCTCTTCTACTTTCATTCCTGAACTTCTGCTCCTACCCTGGTTCCTGGATATTGTAAGTAAAATCTTTTTTCACAAACATGAGTCAAAGAATCAATCACTTACCTTTCCTGCGTTTGTAACACCATAGGTAAAGACCAAACAGTTTTGTCCGTTGACGAAATCCTTAACATATTCGAGCATTGAATCATCGAAGAAAAACTTCTGTGATGTGTTTTCCGGATACACGGTGCTGAAGGAAAATTTATGGCTTTGTTCTGCCATACCACGGATACTACTTTTAAAGTTAAATGAGTCCCTTGGTGCATTTAGCATAACTTCCTGATCATTATTTATTTCAAGGCAGCCTTGATCTTCTTGGTTTTGTTTCTCGTCTGGTGTAAATGGCCGCACACGGAGATAAACTTTCATTCTTTCTCGTCTTGCGGCATGATAGTCAACACCGCCACTATCTTTCACTAAATCTTCATTAAATTCTTCAATTAAATTCTTACATATTGGGTCAGAATAACTGGTGTCTGAATCAGACGCCATGGTTATTCAGTTAGTAATGGAATAAACAAGAAACCGATGAGTCTACACCAACAAATGAAGACCTTCCTTAAATTTCCATGTTCAACTGAGCTCGTTGTTGTACAATCAGCGCCAGTTTTTAAATTGAATCACCCTCCTTCTTGATTTGTGAAAACAGTTCTGATTTTAACCAATCAGAGAACGCAGAATTGAGCTTCGTCCCCAGATTACTTCATTTTTACAAGGCAAGGCAAATTCACGCAGTTCAAAGCTCAGCGAACAGAAGAACAAGATAACAAATATTAGTAGTAATAATTG
Source organism: Morbakka virulenta (assembly GCA_003991215.1). Lineage (NCBI taxonomy): Eukaryota > Metazoa > Cnidaria > Cubozoa > Carybdeida > Carukiidae > Morbakka > Morbakka virulenta. The sequence continues at coordinate 1,503,952 of RDPX01000237.1, read as the reverse complement.
TAATTATTGTAGGTTGTGGGGATTCCAGGTTGTGGGTAGAATTTATCTAGTTGTGTGGGGTTTTTTTGCAAATGGCGGATCAGGTGAGTGGCGCCCCTGATAACCATAACGGTTGATTTGATTTTCGTGAATTTCTTTCACTCAACTTTCTATTTCTATTTGCTCCATCTCAATAACGATCTCAACACCAACAACATCATTCTATGGCAAATAACAGCAGAATATCACCCAAAATCAACGTCGGAATACTGAATGTCAGAGGTATTGCAACACAACAGAAAAAGACAACCTACTCAAAGACGCAAGAAGAAACCAGCTCGATATCATAGCACTAACCGAAACACATATAAACGATGAACAAACTGTTACTAATCTGGGTAAGTACACACTCTTTACAACAAATAAGAAAGACTCCAAATCAATCCATGCCACAGGCATCCTTATCAGAACTGAACTTCAACCAAAACTTGAAAGAATAACAGACAGGATATGCACCGCTGAAATAAAAACAAACTCTTGTTTATAGCAGTGTATGCACACACCTAAGAAACATCGAATAAAACACCAAAACTGGGTGAGAATTTCTATGAGGCACTCGAAGGACTAATAAGCAAAACAGCCAAAAGAAACTCAATAATTACTGCAGGTGATTTTAATGCGAAAACAGGCCAAGAAAAATGAAACAAANCTTAAATTTCCATGTTCAACTGAGCTCGTTGTTGTACAATCAGCGCCAGTTTTTAAATTGAATCACCCTCCTTCTTGATTTGTGAAAACAGTTCTGATTTTAACCAATCAGAGAACGCAGAATTGAGCTTCGTCCCCAGATTACTTCATTTTTACAAGGCAAGGCAAATTCACGCAGTTCAAAGCTCAGCGAACAGAAGAACAAGATAACAAATAATAGTAGTAATAATTGTAATTATTGTAGGTTGTGGGGATTCCAGGTTGTGGGTAGAATTTATCTAGTTGTGTGGGGTTTTTTTGCAAATGGCGGATCAGGTGAGTGGCGCCCCTGATAACCATAACGGTTGATTTGATTTTCGTGAATTTCTTTCACTCAACTTTCTATTTCTATTTGCTCCATCTCAATAACGATCTCAACATCAACAACATCATTCTATGGCAAATAACAGCAGAATATCACCCAAAATCAACGTCGGAATACTGAATGTCAGAGGTATTGCAACACAACAGAAAAAGACAACCTACTCAAAGACGCAAGAAGAAACCAGCTCGATATCATAGCACTAACCGAAACACATATAAACGATGAACAAACTGTTACTAATCTGGGTAAGTACACACTCTTTACAACAAATAAGAAAGACTCCAAATCAATCCATGCCACAGGCATCCTTATCAGAACTGAACTTCAACCAAAACTTGAAAGAATAACAGACAGGATATGCACCGCTGAAATAAAAACAAACTCTTGTTTATAGCAGTGTATGCACACACCTAAGAAACATCGAATAAAACACCAAAACTGGGTGAGAATTTCTATGAGGCACTCGAAGGACTAATAAGCAAAACAGCCAAAAGAAACTCAATAATTACTGCAGGTGATTTTAATGCGAAAACAGGCCAAGAAAAATGAAACAAAATATGTAAAGTCACATTTGAAGCAGGCCAAACATCACTGGGACTAAAGAAAATATCAAAATCAAGAGATGACCCAGAAATAAAAGAAATGACTGAAAAGCGCAGAAAGATTAAGAATGACATTGAGGCATGCGAAAATGGAAAGAAAAAGGACGAGAAAACAGCTGAATACAAGACCTTAAACAGAAAAATGAAAAAGAAAATCAAGGATATTGAAGACAGCAAATTAGAACAGAAACTCAAACAGCTCGAAAGCTTAAAGGATGATTCAACAAGATACTTCGCTGCAATCAAGGAATTTCAGAGCCAAAAGTCACAAAAAATCAGTGTCAAAAACAAGGAAAACAAACTTGTAACAGGAGAAGAGGAACAGGTCAAGGTAGTCACGGAGCATTTCAAACAGGTACTTGGCCCAGAAAGTGAGATAAACAAATACATAGAATACACACCTAAAGAAATGAGACAACCTTTCACTGCAGCAGAAATCACCAGAGCAGTCAAGAAACTGAAGAACGGGAAATGCGCTGGACCTAATAGCATCAGCCCAGAACTGATTAAGTATGCTCCAAAAGAAATACATCAAGAAATCACTGAAATCTTTAATAATGTCGCTCGAAGCAATGATGATTCTGTTGAAGAACTGATCCTTGGCATTTTGAGACCCCTACAGAAACCTGGTAAACCCAAAGGCCCACCGGAAAACCTAAGACCTTTTATTCTACTATCTGTTCTACGCAAACTACTTACCATCTGTATGATTGATAAAACATGAGACGGCCTCAAAACCGCCATACCATCAGACCAATCAGCGTATCAGCCTGGTAGAGGAACGACGGAACAGATCTTTGTAGTCAAACTCTTCACAGAGAAAGCGATAACTGCTGGCGACTACAAAATCTATTTGCTTCTCATCGACATGTCAAAAGCATTCGATACTGTGAACAGGCAGATCCTTTTCGAAGAACTAGATGAGATACTGGAAGAAGATGAGCTACATACACTAAGCATAATAACCAACAAACCAGAGATCAAGGTGAAAATTGGAAATGTCACAGGAGAAAGTTTTCAAACAACGATTGGGACAATGCAAGGTGACTGCCTCAGTGCTATTCTGTTCATCCTCTACCTAGCAAGGTGTCTCTCCAAACCAATCAAAACCAAGATGAAGGGCTTCCTGATATCACCAAAGTATGCAGATAACATCACGTTCGCAGGCACATCCCAACATCAGATCAACGAACTGGAAAGAAAAATACCAGACTCCCTCAAGAAGTTCAATCTCAAAGTAAACCATGACAAGACAGAAAAATACACTGTTCCAAAACCACCACCACCACCACCACCACTCAAAACACCTGACATGGACACCCTGCTAAAACACAAAAATGATAAATACACTGGTCTGACCTGAATTGGCTTCTGTATAAAGAACCAGTAAAAGCTGAAACCCCAGATTTGAGAGATTGGAAACTGGACACTGAGACAGATATCACGCGTCGCAAAATTCTTACTCTTGACAGTATGAAGAAGGTCAAAGAAATATTTAGATCAAAACACATCAACCTGAAAATGAAGATTCGCACCTTTGAAGCATTTAATGCATCTGTATTTCTGTATAACTCGGAGCTGTGGACCTTGACAAGAACCATGGAAAAAGAAATTGATTTGTTCCACCGAAGAATGCTGAAAGATGCACTGGACATCCACTGGCCACGACTGATCACATCTGAAGAAATATACAGAAAAACAGAATGCGAGCCCTGGAACAAAAAGATCAGAAGGAGACGTATGAACTGGCTTGGCCACCTCCTCAGACTGGATCATAAAACACCAGGGAGAAAAGCCCTAGCAGAAGCCATTAAACCACACAAGAAGAAGATTGGCAGACCACCTCTGACACGGCTGAAACAAATCGAAATGATCTTAAACCGATGTTGAACATCGCCATAAATGTATAAACTGTTGAAGAGCTGGAGCAAATGGCAGCGGACAGGAGAGGATGGAAGGAATTCACGAAAAACGTTACAGTGAAGAATCACTAAAGATGAAGCATTGATTGATTGTATATTTTGGTGGTTTAAATTGCAAAATCGAATTTTTAATGCATGGGTTGGGAAAACCCTTCCATGTGCTTCAGATCTAATGGTTTACTATTATTTAAGACAAAAAAGCACAGATATAATCAACTGTGAGTTATACCGTATCTATACACTGAAATGAACAAACATGACGAACAAAAATTCTTCTTGGCCCCTTCATTGGCTGCAATTCTTGAAAATTTCTTTTAGATTATTGGTATTTACCTGTATTCATGGCTTTTATTGGTTTATATACTTTATACCTGCTGTTCCTGTAAATAAAGAATTTTGGAATTGTACCCACGCATGTTTCGTGTATCTTTTCTGTGAGAACGTTCGAGAGATTGATTTAGCGAGTGAAAAACACATCAAAAATGCTGTGATATTTTTCTAATGGTTCCTTAACAGAGACACTATTTGACCCTTCCTAGGATGGCCCCATATCATATAAAGAATGGTACAAGAGCCATAAGTGAGATGCGATGTAACAATACAAAAGAGCGAATAGAAAAACTAATCCGAAGAGTTAACTGTGCTGAGATCTGAACAAAGAAAGAGCTTTCCATGTAACAAGACAACAGAAATTACAGAAACATGAGCTTCGTGAGCAAATTCAAACCAGAGATCAAGTTTTATTGGCTTATTTCTGTTGGAATAGACAGAAAAGCAGAAACACTGTTCAGTCCTATAGACCATGTATTTGCAGAAGATGGCCCCAGCTTGGAGAAAGCTGTTGATCTTTCTTCGGATGGTAAAAATTTTATGGAAGGAGGGACAAGATGACTGTTGGCCTTAAATGCTACTGTCACTGATTTTGTCTTGTCTTGTTGCCATTCGTATTTGCAAAACTCTATAAAAAAACAGCAGAAAAACTAATATAAAAAATTTGAAGTTATTTCCTTTCTTTTCTTTGAAGACTTTTGAAGATAAATAGTCAAAGAGATAACATATTTTTATGCGACCCAAAAACAACTCATGAAAGCTACTTCTAATGAAATTCGTCCTCCGTGATTCAACTGGTTTAAACACTTGCTTTGAATCGACTGATTTTCAGCTCCACAGATCAATGTCCGAGGCAGATTGTGTGATAAAAATGTTCTGTTCGAACTTAAAACAGCACCCTCAAATACAAAATTTGATGAATCCAATGATTGATAATTTATCGAATTTGGTATATTTCGATTATATATACCCCAGTCTTAAGAAATAAAACAGTAAAGCTGATGAAACCACAGGAACTAGAGAGTTTTCTTTCTCACTTTGGAAGCTGGTCGAATCTGTGCATCATATAAAAAAACAAGTTGGAATGGATGATCCTCTATTGAAAGCAGTTTCAATAAGTCATCCAAAAGTGATCAAGAATAAGAAAGCCTCTATAGATGCAGTGAGTTCTTGCTTTCAAACGCTTTTGCTTGTGTGATGTCAGCGCCCGGAACATAGACTGTCAGTGGCGCTTTTGCTGTTGAAAGAAAAAATGCTTTGAAATGCCGGAATGAAAAAAAGACATCTACTGACTTTTGGAGATCCATTGGTTAAACACAGAAAAGCCTTAGTTTCGAAAAAGAAGTTGTCTATCAATACATTGAAAACAATAGTCAAGGCAAGTAATAGTTTTCCAAGTGACTTTAAAGTGACTGATCAGCTCCCAGGTTTATTTTCCAATACAAGGAGAAGACAAGTCAAGAGGTACAGTGCACACAGTACACATAAAGACGGCAAAAGACATTGATAGTTTCAGTTGAGTTATCTAAGACAGTTAATATGGAATAGATGGGAAACATAATTGCGGAAGTGTGATTTCTATTCCACTTTGATAGCAAAAGAAATTAACGGACAAGTTCGTTGTTTGTGATTGTGGAATATTTTTTTGATAATGAGTATCGATGCGTGAAATGGCACCAATGCAACTATACTGGGACTGGATGAAAATTTGAGGATTTTGAAGGGAGGCCACGGTGTTTGTCAAATAGGTAAGACTTTATGTCCAGGTGTAATTGAAATCAGACGCTTGTGGTGTTGTTTTATAAAGTTTCTCATCCTCAAAAGTGATTTCTGACAACTTTTCTAACTGAAGAAACTATTTTATTGGTAACGATTCAAAATCACTGCATAAAGTAGGATTTGAAACGATCAAGTTCAATTTTTTAAAAAATAAAAAGACAACAATAAACATCAGTGATAGAGCTAAGAGCTAAGAGGTTTGTTTAGATGCTTGTCCAACATCATCTCAATATGGTATGAAACAACAAATTTAAACCTTTTGTCCACCCCTTTAATGGAAACATGATTTTCAAATAAACCTGCGAGTGTTGATTACAAATTTGAAAGTTGATTTGATCTACCTTATCAACTTTTTACTCTATTTGAAAAGTAAATTTCTCTAATTTTTACAAAATAGGCAAATTTGACGAAAGATTAAGTAATTCATTTTTCTAAAATATACACAAAAATAAGCTGTTTTACATCTTTATTGGTGTTTTATGCTTTGAGCAATCAAAAAAAGTAACACCTGCAATATCTTTCTGGTAGTTTCATTTTCAGAAATGTTTTTGAGAATTGTTTTTACATATGACAGGTTTTTGCTGCAAAACCCAGCAAAATCCTGGAATACGCTTGGACTAAGCTTGCTTTTGGATCTACTCTTCAAAAATTATATATTTTGATGGAAGCTTTCTCCATTTTTTTATCATTTGTTTTGCCCATGTTTGGAGGGAACAGTCAAGATGAAAGTGAAAAAGTACATTTGCAAAGACATTCTGTCCCCAATTCTTTGATTTTTTCAGAATGTGGCCCGTGATTCAAAATAATTTTCACCTCTACGACTGCAAAAAAATTGTTAGCTAAAATTACAAGTGAGTCCCAGAATGTAATTTCATATCTTTTTTCGAAAAGAGTCATCACTAATCACTTTGTGTTTATTTCTGATCCAATGACTATGCGTGCTTTCAGATTTAAGAGAGAAGTTGTTTTAAGTCTGTACATATATTCCAGTTACATTTGAGCATTTGATAAGTTTTAGAAGAAGAGTCATTGAGTCATACGTCTCCGTTAGGTCTGTTACATATGCTGCAGGTACAGAAGCCTTTTCGTTAGCATTACACAGTTGTACTGCTTTCAAATTGGATTTATTAAAATCATTAAAAGTCGCCATTTACAAGGTATATGCTGATAATCTAGAGACAAATATAAAACTTTATGTTCACACAAAGAGTAAAAACATCAAAAAAGGACATAAACTACCATCAAACAAACCAAATCGTTGTTTTTTGATGAGAGCACGTAACCAAGATATATTAATTCTGAAACTTAAGTGAGTTGCTTGTTGTATATTGTGAGATAAAGAGTGGGTTTTGTTCTCTTCAATTAAACAATTCGTTTTTGAGATGTTTATGCATATTCCAACGTCCATTGCTTTCCTACCTAAATATGAAAAAGGGTATGCCTTACGGTTCTAAGGGATATTAATGATAGCAAGATTTTTTGCATCGAAGTTTGTTGTAACTTGACCTCCTATTCAATATTTAATGGAGCACTCTTCATAGATTCGATGGATAACAGCAAATATAATGACACAGAAAAGAAAAGGACATTTTGTTGCTTTAACCCCGTCAATAGATCTATCCAACGCATTGTTCCCAGATCTCTAGTAATGCCTGTTGTTGATTTCGTGTAAGTTTCTTTCATAAAATTGAGGCGCTTCTTTTTTAAATTGGTGTCTTGCCCAATAGTTCCCACAAGCTAGATAGTTTTTCAGTAAGAAATTGTTTTTGTTAATTCAATTCAGATTTTTTGTATTGGGTTGCTGAATGCTCTAATTTCTTAATGGTTTACGTATAGCTAAACTTTGTTCATTGGTGCCCCTTCCAGCTTGATATGCTGCTTGGGGTTTTTTTTCTGGAAATTATGCATACAAAGTTGATTTTATACATCTACCAGTAATACTTAAAAAGGATTTGCAACACGGAAATCAATAGTCTCTGTCTGTAAAATAAAAATATTTGGTATCTAGCTAACATTTACCTGAGCAGAAGTGTCACAGAGCAGGTCATTCAACAGAAGAGTTGCCACTAATTAATCCCCTAAAACACTAACTAAAATCTTAAACATAGAACTTAAATCATAGACAAACTTTTCGACTACCCTAACCAGAGTAACTTACCACATTGATTCTAGTTTAGAAACACTTAATTGTGACACAGTCACTTCCCTATGGCTTTCTCTAAATGCAAAAATCCAGGATTTTTGGTACTTTTTCTACCAAAACTGACATCTCTTTAAGTTTTCTATAAGATAAAGTAATATTCTACAAGCATTGTAGCATGGTGTATAAATATCTTGATATAGTTTAAATCAAGCTTTTAAAAATTACTTCTACATGTTACAATGTAGTAGAAGGAGAAACTTGAAAGCACACTTCTTGAAACTTTCTAATCTGTGTCTGGAATATTCTCGACCATCTTTTTCATGGGACCCAAATACTAAAACAATCTGCTCTTATCCATAAGGTCTCAGAATAGCAAAATTTTTCTTGAATCAGAACTGAAAAGGTATTTGCTTCAGATTAAGTAAACATATCAGGAGTCTGCTCTGCTTCTTTTATTTGTTTATTATTTCTTTCTTTACTTTTAATTTTAGCTGATTTATTTATTAACTTATTTATTTATTTATTTAATATTTATTTTTGTTATCATTTTTTAATTTTGGAATATTTTTTTTTTTTTAACTTTTAAATTTATCATTAAGGGCACAAGACTATGAAAACTTGTAAACATAACCGTTGATGGGGTTATCCCGTGTAAATAAAAAAAATTGGATCGTTTTGAAATTTCAAGGTCTATCAACATTTTGCATTTCTCTGCTATGTGCTGGAATTCATTTTGTCACATTTTAGTGTCGCTGTTTGCTGTTAAGGTCACAAATTTGGAGATCAGAAGGACAAATTTTTTTCTAACTATTCAAATGCTTTGGTGCCATTTCAAATTCCTTTTCCCATTAATGTTATATTACTTTCCACTGGATCTTTTCTAGATTCCGTTGTCAGACATGCTTTTTTACATCTTCAAGCATGGAACTGTGCAAAAGGAACAGAGGACAAGATGTTAAAATAACCAAACAATATGTCAATGAAACATTTTGTAGCAATGTCCATTGTGTAGCAATACATTTTATCTTAAATATGGAAGTACACAATAGAGACAGGTCCAAAAACTGCAACAATAAAAATAACAATTTTTTTTTTTTTTTTTAGTTTTAACGTCATTTTTCCCCAGCAACTGGGGCTCAGACAATGCCCTTCATGGGGACTAGGATTTGGCAGTGAGGAATTTCTTGGCCGGATGCCCTTCCTGACGCCAACCAATGGCTTTTTCTCTTTGCAAAGTTCCAAATTCTCCTCGACAGCTCGGGGAATCGAAACCGGAACTCTTGGTTACTGTGCAGTTGCACCAACCATTAAGCCACGGCTCCTAACAATAATAATAAAAATAAGGATAGTAAATATAATAATATATGAAAATAAATTGTTAGAGAAATCAGAAGATGTGAAAATGTCAGTAAAAAGAATGTCCTGATTGTAACTGATACAATAGATATTCTAACAAACACCTAGTTTGAAGCAGTTGGTGAATTATATAGATATTACAACAAGAACCGAAGTCCTTCAAAAGTCAGCATTGTTGTATAGTAAAAAAAATTCCTTGAAAAAGCCCTTGATATCTAAGGACTTTGCAAACGAATATCAAGCAAGTTCACCAGATTCATAAGAATCAGACCTGCGTCATTCAAAATATTGCCAATATATGCCAAAGAGCGACTTGAAGAATAGGAATAGTATAATAAGTAAAAGTTAGATTAAATCATATGTTGCTCTAAACTTGTCATTCTAAAATTATGATTAAGTGCTTTGAACCTCACTTTTTGGTAAATATTTACAAATTAATTAGGGCAATGCGATACAACATTTTCAAATAAAAAAAAGAAATGTTCAGACCCATTCTGAACATGCTGAAGACTTTAAACTGCATTATAAGTTATAAATGTATACATACATTTATAACTTATAAATAACATACATTTATAACTTATAAATAACATACATTTATAACTTATAAATAACATACATTTATAACTTATAAATAACATACATTTATAACCTATAAATAACATACATTTATAACTTATAAATAACATACATTTATAACTTATAAATAACATACATTTATAACTTATAAATAACATACATTTATAACTTATAAATAACATACATTTATAACTTATAAATAACATACATTTATAACTTATAAATAACATACATTTATAACTTATATATAACATACATTTATAACTTATAAATAACATACATTTATAACTTATAAATAACATACATTTATAACTTATAAATAACATACATTTATAACTTATAAATAACATACATTTATAACTTATAAATAACATACATTTATAACTTATAAATAACATACATTTATAACTTATAAATAACATACATTTATAACTTATAAATAACATACATTTATAACTTATAAATAACATACATTTATAACTTATAAATAACATACATTTATAACTTATAAATAACATACATTTATAACTTATAAATAACATACATTTATAACTTATAAATAACATACATTTATAACTTATAAATAACATACATTTATAACTTATAAATAACATACATTTATAACTTATAAATAACATACATTTATAACTTATAAATAACATACATTTATAACTTATAAATAACATACATTTATAACTTATAAATAACATACATTTATAACTTATAAATAACATACATTTATAACTTATAAATAACATACATTTATAACTTATAAATAACATACATTTATAACTTATAAATAACATACATTTATAACTTATAAATAACATACATTTATAACTTATAAATAACATACATTTATAACTTATAAATAACATACATTTATAACTTATAAATAACATACATTTATTTATGTACCCATTGTTACCCACAGTAACAATATTGTCAAATAAAATTTTTATATACATTAAAAGACTTGACAGAAAGGTAAGACGGCTCATTACATCAACTCAAAGCACCAATCTAAAGCTGAAATCGATCCATTTTTTTCTCTCTAGAGAAAAAGAGCAAAAGATGGTTGACATAGTCCTACTAATTAGCCCTGAAAACAACAAAGGATGTATATAAAAACTTGTAAGTATGTCAAGATCCCATAATAAAAATGATTTTAAAAAAAGAGACAAAAAAGATGTGGTGTGACAAAAATAGCTGGTAACTTTATGACTGAATAAAGCCAAAACAACTTAGATATTACACTGAATCGGGAAGCTTTTTCCATTACGAATGCAAATATTTATAGTAAAAGAAAAAGTTTGAAGCAGGTGGCACCAAATTGGGAAAGTAAACCCCTAAATGGCCTATAACAACAGAAAACTAAGCAGCCTAATTGGATTGCAGTTTTAAAAAGCAACAACAAAAAATACTGATGGCTTAGGAATGTGAGACTTCATACTGAAACAGGTAGTCTTCTTCCCTGCACAAAACCAATTTCTTTTCACACAAAATTATCGTGAAGATAAGCAGATTTGAAATAGTAGAAAAGTAAAAAATGTGTGTGAATTGAATCGAATTGGAACAGGTGTCTATGGAAGACGCAGTGTTTTTTTAAAAACCAGAAGTTGAAGATCATCTGACAGTCTGGAGAAAAGTCAACATTTTCTCACAGGGCAATAAATTTTAAGAATATATATATAAAACTCCGACTATTTGATTATTACCAAAGTGTTTCTGTGAAGTGGTTATTGCTTCTCTGTTTTGTAAACCAGTAAATGGTATTTCTGTAGCTGTAAAGCTCTATTGTTATGAAGTAGATCAGTCAATGGAATATGGGACCTATCCCGTAACATTAGTTAAGGATTTTGCAGGTACAGACAGGTGATCAAGCAGCTTTTCAGAAACAAAGTTCATAATTTCTTTATCTTAATTGGTATTTGTGTGGTAGTTCTTGATTGTAGACGTACTCTTCACAATTACTATGAATTGAAACATTTATTCTAATTTTTATTCTTTTACTTTACTCTTCGTATTACTAAATAGAGAAAAATGTATGTTTACATTCAATACACTTAGTATAGCAACGTATTGCTCTTAAAAACTTAAAATACTCTCTTGCTATAGGGCCTCAGGGCCCCAATCTTTTCCTTGTGTATATTTTCTTTCATAACCTTGTTTCAGAAAATTAAAACGAGAGTAAAATTTAGGTTGATACCTAAAAGCAAACCACGTTTTGTGTTGTATTTCTTCTGATCTGTTGGTATAATGTGTTTTCAAGTCATGGTCTTCTTCCTTCAGTCTTAAATCTACTCAAATATTGGATCAATCCCTTGGCACAATCTTCTCAACTAAACTGCTGTCCTACGTTGGTTGGCTTCAATCCTCACAGCTCCCTTTTCCTCTTTACCACATCAATCCATTTCAGCCTCTGGGTGTCTCTGTTCCTATGTTCTGTTACTGGATCATTCCAGGCTTTCTTGTAACAATTTCTATTGGTCTCAGTAGATACTCAAAGCGACTTAATATCATATTCCAACAAAGATCCTTTTACACTTCAAGTTCACGTAACTCTTCCATTTCTTGCTGTCGTGAGGGTCTTTTCCCAGAATCAATGGCTGCATTTCTGTATCACCACAGATCATGCTATACTAACTACACAAAATGAATAAGTATATAAGGAGGTCTGCTAAAATAGCAACTTGGCAATCCTCTTTATATCCTCATCTGCCGTGCGTTCAAACCAATTCATTCCACCATTCATTTTATCCTTCTCATTTTGATTTCCTCCTTTTTTTAATCTTATTTTTAATGCCAGTAGTTCAGGAATAGGACAAAGTAAGAAATGTAAAACTGTAGTAGGACCTTCATTGATGTAGCGTTTACAAATGGCAATATTGAGAAGGAACCAAGAATATAGGCTCAAGTTGACAAACCTAAGGAGATTTTGATTTTTTTCCTTTCTAAACCAATTACACAATATAAGAAATGGAAAACCATCATAAAAACGCGCAGGTGAGAAGGCGTGGTATTGCCATGTTCAGAAAAGAACTTTGAACTTGGAAGGATGTTTTTATGGAATTATTGGATAAATCGTGAAAAATAAGACGAAATCGGAGATAAGAGAGCGCAATTCAAGAGACATAAACACTGTCAGAGAAAGAGAGGAAGACACCCTAAACTGGACCAAATAGAAAGAGGTATTCCACAATAATAACCTCAGATATGAGCAGGCTATAACGTATACAAACAAAAGAACAAACAAAAACACATGCCTAAAAATATCAACTGTTATTAAACATTGATGCCATCAAGCACCCCATTTACAACGATGTACTTACAATCCAATGAAATATAATTCCACAATGAATGTGAGGACGATTTTTAAAGTAGTGCTCTCTCTCTCTCTCTCTCTCTCTCTCTCTCCAGGTAACCCACATGTATTTCTGGAAGGTCATGGACATACATTCCAAAAAAGGTGTAAAATTCCTTTATTCGATCACCGGCGCTTGGAACATTTCTAGAAAGTTCATAGAAAACTTACAGCGAAAAGAAAACGCGATTTCGTACTGCATTTAATATATTTCTGGCCAATGGCTTGCCAGGTATACCTTCGTCACAGACCACAAGCTCAAGAAACTCTATCCTAACTTGCAAAGACATATCCAAAAAATGAAGAAAGATGTTTTTTTAAGTTTGCTGAAATCAAAAACTTCGTCTTTTAAACTTGAAAAGAACTTCATTTTCTTGACTCACTCACTGTTTTGTCTGTAATGGCTTTCCAAAGATTGCATTCTAGGTTGTTTTTTACCTGTATGTAGCAGAATTGGGGGCAATATTAATGTGGTCTCATAACTGTTTGTTATCTCCACAGTTGTCAAGATCACTCAGAACAGCTTGAAGATTCCTTGGGTTGTTTTCAGTTTCATCCACATACTTGCAACTATTCCGATGACCCCTCAAAGCAATGTTCTATATGCAAAAGAGAGTAACAAAGTCTGTTATTGGTTTTAACGCTTTTATATTCAATGCAATTTGATTTAAAATAGTTGAATTCAATTACACAAGTATTTTCTTCTGCACACAAGAAAGAAATTGCGATGTTTGTAGTGTTTCTGTCGAGTGGATCGCAGACGTAACTCTCGTCAGTAGCAAATAATTGGAAAGCGGTTGACTAATTTGTTAAAGTCGTGCAAAATATTGACAAAAAAAAGCAAATATTTTACGCAAAAAGCACATTTAAGGGTATCAGAATAAGCTATCCAACTGTTTTGAAAATTTCGACGTGATGCATTACGTAGAAAGTAATACGGATAACCTAACATATTCTTTTGTGTCAGAAAGAGAACTACTACGTTGAAAATTCAGACCTACATTTTCTAGAGCGAACGAGTTTAAAGGTCAGATTAAGACTTTTTACTGTTAAGTTTCCTGGTGCATTGAAATAAGATGTTTACAGAAAAGCTCTTTAAATTGGTGGGAAAACTGATTTCTCTGGTCTGGCATTGCTCCCTTTGTTCAACTCAATTTTCAGCTTCAATTATTTAACCATGAAGGAAACCTTTAATGGTTTTCTTTTATTCAATGATGAGAAAGGTTACTTGTGAGTACCAGAGAGGGACAACATGAGTCAGAAAAGCTGACATATGTTGTTGGCAACTGTTGTTAAAAAGCAACTCAAAGGCAACACTTTGAGAGCTTTTAACAGGCTGTGTTTTTTACCTTTTCCACTTGAGTGTTTCTTTTCTTCGCTTTAAAAAGGTTAAGACTACATTAAATCTTTTTCTTAGGTAAAAGAGAGACATAATTTTTCTTTATACTTGCAATTTTGCATCCAAAACGTCGAACGTATTGCTGCAAAAGAGAAAAAGCTATGTCTTTTCAAAATTCCCCTCAACAGTCCTTGGGCACACACCACTCTTAAAATTTCACTGCAAGTCAAACGTCAGTGCCAATCATGCTTACAACAAACGTCAGTGCCATTTTTTGTTATAGGAGGAAAGCCTGAATTGGTCTTTTAATAATGCTAGAGAGGACCACCCAACAGAGAAACGAAGAATACTGACAACAGTTTGAAGTAATAAGAGCCTCCCGAAGAATAGCTGCAATGCGATTGCCTTTGGAATATGAGTTTCCACCACACCAAGTCAAAGTAAAAACAAATGCAATATTTATTTCCAGTAGAGAAAGCTCCTTCATGGTGAATCATTTTGAACAATCGATGAACTTCAAAGAATTCTGCATACAAATGAGGTTCTACATTGCTGAGACATCTTAGGCTTACTGACAGCGATTTATCCACAATCATAGCAATAGAAGATGCATTGTATAGGCAGTTGCCAACAACCATAACAGATAATGCTATTAAGAAAGGAATAATAATAACGGTTTCCTATTAAATCCAAGCCAAAACCAGGTTTTCTAGAGATACAATTTTACAACACAAACAAATATCTGACAGGATGCTTCACGGAAGATCCACAGATACAGATGTTTTTTTTACAATTACAATACCAAGAGAAGTTGTTTGGTGGGCTTTACGGAAACTAGGAGTAAGTGAATGGCTGATTAAGGTTGTTCAGGCAATGTACAGAAATGCTAAAAGTCGGGCAAGGGTCAACAGTTCCTATACTGAGAGTTTTGGTGTGGGTGTTGGAGTTCATCAGGGATCTGTAATAAGTCCACTGCTTTTTATTTGTGTTTTGGAAGCACTGTCAAGAGAGTTTCGAAAGGGTTGCCCAGAGGAATT
>RDPX01000237.1:1381448-1407798 GCA_003991215.1 Morbakka virulenta | reverse complement strand
AATAGATCATGTGCACAACACCATTCTATCCATCTCTCACCTCTCTCATTCCTTTCTCCCAAACCATGAGGGCCAACGACATCATCTATTCTTTCATCTCCTACCATTGCATTAAGGTCTCCCATTACTATTAATAATTCATCAGATTTACATTGCTTCATTGCTTTTTTCATCTCTTCATAAAATTTGTCAAGTTCAGGTTCTTCACAGCTAGTTGTTGGTGCATATACTTGCATTATTACTATATTGAAAGGTTTCGCATTCAGTTTGATTATCATCACTCTATCTGACAAACACCAGTATCCTAATAAGCATCTTGAGGTATTTTCATCTAAGATAATTCCTACTCCTTTTTCATGTTTGCATCCACCTGAATATATTACGGTATTTTTTTCTGAGTTGAATATTCCGATACCTTTCCACCTAGTCTCACTAATTCCCAGAATGTTTATTCCCAGTCTGTCCATCTCTTGCTTCACATTGTCTAATCTTCCTGCTTGGAATAATGTCCTCACACTCCATGTGCCTGCTCTTATTTGAAACGTTCTTGTATTAATTGTATATCTCGCAGTAGCTGGTTGACGGTCTGGCCTCACCTGCTCCACATGAGGGCACCTACCGGGCGAGAGATTATTACTTTCTTGTACAACCTCCTTAACGCCGTTATCTCTATTATTAACTATTGGCATAATCATAGTAATACTAGGCTAGATACTACAGTGGTTCGCCATTGCCTGCTGTAGGGTGAACTTAGGATGATCACTATTTCCCTTCCCACCAGTTCCTCTGCCTGTATTAACAGCCGTTGACTATTGGGGTCGTAGCTCATCTGCCTTCATCATCGAATTAACGCAGAATCCGCCGTTGGCTATCGCTCGTAACCCTGAGCAGGGACCCATACCAGGTGCTACCAGCTGGGTAACTGGACCTAAACTACTGGCAAACTCAAAACCAAGCAAAAAGACAAAAGATTTTGATCCATAAATCACGAAATCCGTGTCAGACCTCAAGAAACGTCCTGTAGAACTAGATGAACTGAGAAGCACGATATCGATAGATAAGGTCGCGTCGGCCATTCGATCAACGAAATGTGGCAAGCAGCCTGGACTTGATAACCTTTGTCAGGAGTTATTCCATCATTTACCACAAAATAGCTCTTCCATCATCTACCATCCAATTCGAAAAACATTCCGAGAATCTGGCGTCGTAGCAAGGTTGTGCCTATCTTGAAACCAGGGAAAGAGTACCTTGCTCTAAGGCAAGGAGAGTAGGACGACAAACACTGACGTCCAATGTGAAGCAGGGACACCTGAGCAATACTGAAAGAAGACCATCTTTGTCTTTTTCATTGATTTCACAACACCTCAGCAGGAGGAGCAGTCAAGATTATTTCCAACTGTGTAGAATCATTAATATCCGAAGATAAACAAGATATCTTGTAACATTTTGGTAATGACCTTCCCAGGCAGTCATCGTTTTTTTCAGGAATTAGGGCTGTGGAAAAGCCATAGGTCAGATGACAGATAAAACCAAGGTAGCAGGTACGCCCTTGAGAATGACCATTGATGAAATTGAAGAACTCTTATCATAGTTTTGGGAATTATTTGCATCCTTTACATCTTCTCAGCAACAAGTGCAAGTGCAGGAAGGGTCAGTTCTGTCTTTTCTACTGTTATTACCGACGAGAACTCCAGTTTCTTGATTGGGCTACATCTGAACGCCCTAATACAGATGGATGTTTACAAATGTATCAAAGTAAATGTGGGACAAATCCTTGACATATATCACAAGGAAAATGCTCTTATTTGATCCCTTTGATTGAAGTAGAACTTAAATATACGCTATAAAGAGAGAATAACTTGATGTGGACATAGGTGATCATTCTTGTATTGTTCTTGGAATACGATTTCCGAGAGTATTGTACAAGTATTAACTCATAATAAGATAAATTTGGTACAATTGTAAATGGCCATTTAATGTTTCTTAAATGGTAATAGAACATAAATAAATATGGAATACGAATTAATAGATATTAAGAACGCCAATTATTAAAATATGAATTATCCTATATACGGTTGAACATTTTTTACTTCTTTCGCCCTGAGCAAAAGTAGTTACTTTGGTGCAGAGGGTTATATGTAATGTGTTGTGCTTTGTAATCTTCAAATAGATCCGAAGGTCAATAATATAGAAATAAGCTTAGTTGAAGATAAGATGTCAATCCTTCCTCTTTTTCACTTTCAAATAAGTGGACCCATCGTACTATATATAGAGGACAAATAGGTATTGGAAGCATGGGTATTGGAGCATGCTATGGAGTAAGAAGTGTTGCAGAAATTGTTTTGAGTGAAAGGTACAATGGTCAATGGAGAAGGTTTGGCTGTTTAACAGGGAAAAAATGGAGGGACTGGACCGAAATAAAAATGAGATCTACAAATTTTTTGAACATAACAAGTACACAAAATTAATATGCTAGGAGTCATGGGAAGGGAAAATAAAGAAATAAGAAGAGGCCGGATTACTAAACTAAGCTAATGAATGAATGATCAAACCTTGATGAAAGAAATTTGCTGCCGCTTGATACCTGATGCGGGTTAATTGATAATTGTTTAGGAAACTTAAGGAAAACGTGAGTTGGATGAACTGGATAAGATAGTGGAATGTATATTTAGGAGGCAAGGATTCCACGGGAGACAATCAAGTGACAAAAAATTATGTTCAAAGAGAAAGGTGGTAGAAGATTGAAAAGTTTCAAGGAACTGCTGTGCTGTATGGATAAAGCAACGAATGAAAGGACGATGTAAGTGTGGAGGAACCAAACGCACAAGAAGCAGAAATCACAGAAAAGAAGAGCAGAAAAAGCAATGAGAAATGTGATATGCGATGATAACATTTAAAGAAGGAAGCGTAATAATTGTTGAGAAAAAAATACAGATTGCAAAGTAGGATGAAGGAAGCTGAAAAAATTTTGAGGTAAGGGGATAAGAGAAATAAGCAACAAAATCCAGTGAAGAAGGAGCATCTAAAACGAAATACCACAGTAATATGATGATGACGATTTTGAGTGGTTGAAATGTAACACCGACCCAAGAATAACATCCCTATTCGCATTACAGGAACAGGAACTAAACTCAGCCACTCAAATCTTGTGATTGATTAATTATATTCAATCAAATAAATTTAATAAACTTGATTACCCCAACTCCAGCTTTCAGCTACGTCATTGATACCAGTTTGTCGACAACGCAGTTATTTTGTCTGGACAAGGTATAAGTACCAGATTTTGTTACCTGCAAGCTTCTTGAAAGAAGTAGACCACTGTTTGAAAAGCAACTCAAAAACTAATAAACGTCTAAGATTTTCAGTTATGATAAGGACAAAAAATATTGGAGCACTTTCAAGCTTGCAGTCATTTCAAAAGAGGGAATCAAGTGCGGGGTATTTGCACCATTAAACCCAACGAGGTAGAAAAGATTGAGAAACATCAGGACCATACACGAGAGGTAAAGAAGTTATAGGACATGAGGGTGAAAGTCATTCCAATAGTCATAGGAACACTTGGAACAACATCAAAGAAATTAAAAAAGAAATCAGAGGACATCGGGATAAAACAACGGGGTGCTGAGTTCCAGAAAACTGTGGTAATGCGTTACGCTAGAATTCTGAGAGAGGTTCTCGAGATTTGAGAAATCTTGCAAATGCCAAACATTGGGAACAAATTACCTCTGATATTTTGTGAGCAAAACACGTATAAAAATAAATAAATAATAATAATAATACAATTGTATGGGTAGATGATACTCTTTAGCCTTGAGTAGCAAATCATCTAGTGGAGGTTACACGATTAATTATACTCGCAACCCGAAGGTACCGTGCCGATATGGGTGAATGGCCGCTGTGTTATGAGGTCACCGATCGCGGAATCTGGTAGAAGTGGCGACACTGCCAAAACCAATTGCCTTGTCTAGAGAGCCGGGCAACTCTAGATCGACTTGTGACCAGTGCTTATTTTAAAAACGTTTTATGGGAGATATAGATCAAAATCAATTTCAACCAAATGACATTAAAAACACCGAAGAAGGAGCACTCCAGGGAGAAAACGTGGCTGGAAACAGAGCTGTCCCAAATGGAGAGGCCAAAACAAGACACCACTTGTCAACATATACTGATGATGAGAAGAAGTGGTTAGTCCGAGTCGCAGATGAAGAGAGAACTAGAGGTACTGGATTTTTGATGAGACTGAAAAGAAAATGGGACGAAACATTCCCTGACAAAAGTCATGTTTCGAAACAAATTCTCCGTGATAATGCAACTAGATTTAAGAAAGAAATGCCAAACTATGGTGTTCCTGAGGGACTTAGAGGGGGATTAGTACAATTAAATGTACTGTATGTCAGCAGAAAATGGACAAATGACATAAAGATAAATCTATTTAAAATGGAAGAACGCAAAAGAAAGAAAGGAATAGTATTCATGAAAAGAATGAAGGAAGTGTGGGATGAAATCTATGGTGATAATCAGATGAGTGCCCAATCGTCGAGGGACAATGCAGGCCGATTTCGGAAAGACATCTACTCAATCGTATAGAGTTCAGAAATGGAGAAAACGTCGAGCTACAAGATATTGACCAGCAACATGTTGAACAAGATAGGAACGAAGGGAATGACAACATGATTCATAATACTGAACCAGAGGAAAAAGACAATGGATTTAGTCAAAATGGTGATAGTTCGGAAAACGAAAGTGAAAACGAAAATAACGAAGAAGAAGAGACTATGATTTTGAGAATGAGATTTGAAGATGTACTAGCTACACTGACGACGACAACGAAAGAGAGTATTGCAAACAGAGAAAGACTAGTAAAGTTGAAAAAAGGGCTTCCAAAAAAGGAAATTGACACTGCAAACAAGGTGTTAGAAAAGCATCTCACTAACAATGTTGATATCTGTAAAGTGGTAGATGCAGTCTACGCGATGGCAAGGACATTGGAAGAGAGATGCGGAATAAAAAGAAACGGAAAGAGGAAAAAAGAAACAAGTTATCCGAACCAGAAAAACAGAAGGATAAGAAAAAGCGAGGAAAAGATAAAATCATTGAGGCAGATTTTAGCGTGGACATCTAATGAAATACACAGGAGGAAGACTAAAAGGAAATCAACCAGAAAGGAAAAGAAAATTCTGCAGAAACTGAGAGAAAGATCTGAACTACAACTTGGAAAACAAGAAGAATTAATAGTGTTGAAAGAAAGTACGCTGGACGAATTAAGATACCGACGCACAAAGCTAAAACATGTTAAGAATAGAGATGCAAAGATACGTAACAACAGAATGTTTCAAGAAGATCAAGGCATGTTTTACAGAAAGACACAAGAGAGAAAACAAACAAAAGGCAAGGTACCTGAAATGGAGAAGTTTGAAGAATTTTGGGCTGGTATATGGGAGGATGAAACTCCAACCCCATACAGGAAATGGATGAAAACAATAGCAAATAAAATAAGAGAAAAGGTCACGGATGTACAAGCCTTAGTAATTGATGAGAAGAAACTTTTTGAGGCGGTCAGAAAAAGAAAGAATTGGTCTGCTCCAGGAATTGACGGCATTCAAAATTTCTGGTGGAAAAAGCTTAAAGGTGCATGGCAATCCATGGTAAGATGTTTCAACCAATGGATTGAACAGCCTGATGACATACCTACATGGATAACACAGGGAAGGACAGTACTGTTACCGAAGTCGGAAGATTTGAGTAACGAGAGAAATTATAGACCCATTACATGTCTTATCACTTGTTACAAAGTATTCACTGGCATGGTAGGAAACTACATGAAGGAACATGCAGATAGGAATAACATCTGGGACAGGAGTCAGCTTGGAACATGTTCAGGAGTCTTAGGAACAGTTGATCAATTGATCATAGATAATGCCATTATGGATGAAGTGAGAGGTTACCAACGAAATGTAGCAGTGGCATTTTATGACTATCAAAAGGCGTACGACATGGTCAGACATGACTGGATTATCAGAGTGTACAGATGGATGAAAGTGCCAGAAAATATTATCAGTGTCATCAGTAAACTAATGGAAGGATGGAAAACTAAATTAGAAGTTACAGAGAATGGGAAAACCATCACCAGCCGTATGATAAATTTTAAGAAGGGGTTTTTGCAAGGTGACAGTTTCTCGCCAATTGGATTTTGTCTGACAGAAGTTCCAGTGGCAATGCTGATTGAGGAAACTGATGGCTACAAAATGGGAAACAAAGATGGCGAAAGAGTAAAAAGAACACATAGTCTTTTTATTGATGATTTGAAGATTTACCAAGAAAGCCACCAAAAACTCGAGATTGTCAACGAGATGATAGTAAAAGCGAGTATGGACACTGGAGCTTGCTATGGAGTAAACAAATGTGCGGAAATAGTCTTCAAAAAAGGGAAAATGGTTAAAGGAGATGGGTTGACAGTGTTGGAAGAAAAGATGGACGCGTTTGACCCAGACAAAAACGAAATTTACAAATTCCTGGGGTGTGAACAAGCGGATAAAATCGATGTAAAAAGAGTAATGGAGAGAGTGAAGAAAGAAATCCGAAAGAGGATGGACCACCTAGTAGGACTTAACCTAAATGATCAAAACTTGATGAAAGCTATAAATTGCCGTGTAATACCAGTGGCAAGGTACGTGATGAATGTAGTTCATCTTGGAAAAGGAGAATTAGACGAACTAGATAAAATTGTGAAAAGTATTCTACGGAGAGAAGGTTTCCATGGAAGACAAACAAGTGATGAGAGATTATACGCAAAAAGGTGCGATGGTGGAAGAGGGCTTAAAAGTTTCAAAGACGTGTATGATGAGACCAAAACAAGAGTAGCATGTTATATGGCAACATCGACTAACAAATGGATCAGGGTAGCGTGGAAACATGAAATGAATAAAGAGCATTCCTTATTAAAGAGAGATGCGGAAGCAGCAGTGAAAAGGGTGGCTGTAGATGTAACATTTGATGAAGGACATGTAACAATTTGTAAAGAGAGATTTGATGATTGGAAAGAGGCGTGGAAAAAGCTGAAGAAGCAGTTACATTCAGGACAAAAAGGAAACCGCGAAATAAGGTTAGCAGAGAAACCACTGCAGAGCGAGATCACATTGAGATACGAGAAGGAAGATTACGTATGGTTAAAGTGCAATACAGATCCAAGAAAAACGGCATCAATATTCACTTTACAGGAGCAGATGGTGGAATCAAGAGCGTGGAAGAAGTTAAGAGGACTCATTGATACCGATGAATGTAGGTTGTGTGGAGAACAGCGAGAGACAATACAGCATCTCCTGTCTGGATGTAAAAAGCTTGCAGGATCAGAATACGTGAAACGGCACAACAATGCACTTAAAGTTTTGGCAGTTAAATGGGCAGCGGAGAAAGGATTACTTCCAGAAGGAACGAAGTGGTACACCCAGAGATGGGAAAAAGGTAAAGTGTTAGAGAATAAAGGCAAGAAGCTGTATTGGGATTGGGAACACCGAATGAGAACGAACTGCACCGCGAGGAGACCAGATCTTACCTTAGAAGATGAAGAGAAGAAAACAATTTTGCTAGTCGATATGGCATGTCCAAACGAAATGAACCGACATCTTAAACGAGAAGAAAAGATTAAGAAATACGAACAATTATGTTTTGAGATACGTGAAAGACGGGAAGATTATAACGTAAAAATGATTCCAATAGTTGTTGGATGTCTCGGTGGAGGAATGAAAGAACTAAAAATGGACATTCAAAAAATCTTTGAGTTTGATAATGAGAAAAAACTCCAAACATTATTGAGAGAAATCCAAAAGACAGTGCTTTGGGAAAGCGAATCGATCATCAGAAAAGTGTTGTAGGGACTATTGACTTAAGGTGTCTTATGTGAAGCTAACAAAAATTGGTAGCTCAAGCCATCCAGGGTTGCTCAGGGTAGTAAAATGGTCGGATTGTTACCCATAAGCTACCGTGAGCAGGATTGGATGATAATGGCTGACTTTATCATTTTCATTAGTATCTTGTAATTTGATATATAGGATGGAAATTGTATTGTTAGTTAATCCAAGAATGATAATAATAATAATAATAATAATAGACGTCCTGGGTATGACGTTAATATGCATCCGGTTGTGGAGTTTCGACGTGGGCGAATGAGGTTACCCTTTGCCACAACTACCTCCAGGTCACCTTTGGGCAAGGTATAGAACCTGTTAGCCCTGAGTAGGTAGAGCTCATTAGCCTTGGTTGGCATTCCACCTAGGAGAAGGAAAACTTTAAAAAAAATCCCAGCCGCGTGAGCTAGAAATTCCAGGTGGCGTCTGGCGTGGTATACTCAGCTGCTTGGCAGAAAGGGTAAAATGCAACAAGAATTTCCAAGCAGAAATCCTTCATAACGGTGGAAACCCTAATCGTCGGTTTCGCGACCCTTCGAGAGAAACAATAGATCATATAGTTTTTGGCTGTCCAATCTTAACACCAATTGAATACAAGCTTAGGTATGATCGAGTGGGACAATATATTCACTGGAAGGCTTGTCAGCACTGGTCTCCCATACACGACTAATTGGTATGAACATAAACCTGACTCTGTCACAGAAAATGAAAAAAGTACAATTTTATGGGACTTTGGGATCCATACCGACAGGACCATTCAGGTCAATCGTCTCGATATCATTTTTAAAGATCACAATAAAAAGACATGTTTGCTAATAGATATGACTGTACCAACTGATAAGAACGTTTCGGTTAAAGAATTTGAAAAACTCGCAAAGTATAAAGACTTGCAACTTGAAGTTGAAAAAATGTGGAAAATGAGAACCACTATTGTACCGGTAGCAATAGGTGCTTTAGGTGCTATAAACAAAAACGTAGAAAAACATATTGCAAAGCTGCCTGGAACAAACTCGCTCGTCGAAATACAAAATATTGTGCTTAATGGGACAGCACACATGCTACGAAAAGCGTTATCATTATAAAACTACTTTTTTACTGTACAATTATGTTATCTGATACATAAATATTTGTTGTCTGAAGCCAGCCTTTCCATTTCCTCAGGTCTCTTGGTTAGACCCGGCGTGGGATTGTATACAGCGACAGAGAAAAGTAAAACCATAATAATAATAATAGTAAATATAGCGGTGGCATGGGCAAAGGAGTACAACTTAACTTATCATGACGTTGTTTGTTATGAACGGCTAAACTCCTGAAAATGACAAGAGAAAGCTTGTATGGGACTTAGAATTCCACCTGTGACGACATCCTCAAGACGATAGAATTTGATCTTGGAAACCAAGTTAGAGAGAAAAATATTGATATCTGATATGATTTGCCAGCAGCAACAAAATAATGATGCTAAGGAAAGGGAAAAATAACCAAATATAGACCACTGGCGTTCAAAATAAGAGAGAGGCGTCCTGGTTACAATATTACTGTGATACCTGTGATAATCAGTGCACTAGGTCCCTCATCCGGCAGGGGAAGACATGAGGCTTCTCAGGTCGTCATCATGCAAGATTCTCATAAATCGATGAGAACCGCTTGGACAAGAAAACTGAATAAGATTGTGACGAGATTCCATTTGGAGAGTGACCGAAATGAGAGATTACAGAAACAGAATGCATTATATCTGGATAAGCAAGGGGCAGTTTGATCTATCTGAGCAAAAACTGTTAAAACAACCCCATGTTATAAGAAATAAAGATTGGGTTTCGGAGGTTGAGCTGGATAAGTTTACAAATAAAGTTAAGTTAGTATTGGACAGGATTCAGAAAACGATGATATTGAAAAAATATTGAGATTACTGCTGGTTATGGTAAAGTTTTTGAAAATGGAAAGAGAAGAAGAGAGACAAATGAAAACCAAAGTAAATGGGATTAAGATGAAAGAATGGTGAAAGAAGAGATGAACGAAACAAATAGGAGAGATAAAGAAAGGCATTAGCAAATTCAAAGGTCTTAAAAATATTAAAAATAACTGGACGAGAGGTAGATTAAATGATAAGTATGGTATAAAAAACGACTCACGTTTGTCACAAAAGAACTAAAACAGAGGGTAGTGGCAAAAAGGAAAAAGATTAAAAGATATGAAAAAAGAAATCAGCAATCCCAACAGAACAGAATTTTTTAGAACAACAAGAAAACGTTGTTTGAAAAGCTGGAAGGAAAAGAACAGGGAATGATGAAATATCGGATCAATTCTGGAGAGATATTTGGGAAAAAGATATTTAACACAACACAGAAGCAAAGTGAATTGCAAAAGTTAAAAAAGAGGTTGATAAAAGGTCCAAAAAGCAACCTGACATTTATATCACGATTGATATGCTAAGAAAGCCAGTGACAATTGGAATAATTTGAAGTCACAAGGAATAATTTGAAGTCACAAGGACCAGAGGGAGTGTAGGGATTTTGGATAAAAAACATTAACTCACCATACCCAAGAATGGCAGCATTTTTCAAAGTATGTCTCAAATCTGGAAATGTCCCAACTTGGTTCTCCAAGGGCAGAACCGTTCTAATTTATTAAAGACAAAAGAAAAGGTAATGAAGTCACCAACAATAGGCCAATGGCTTGTTTAGTACCAATGTGGGACCTTTTTATTAGCATTCTAACAGAGCAGATATACAAACACATAGATCAAAACAAACTACTTCCCTAAGAGCTAAAAGGACGCGACGCGTAATGGGGTACTACTTTTCAGTACTGCCTTAGGAGAAGCAAGACGACTCCTCCCTATCACAGTTGGGGAGAAACACCATGGGAGACTAGTGTTGAGCACTGCCTTAGCTTCCTAAATCTAGGCTGCGTCTGTTTCAGGCATACGGCGGTATCCTAGTGGCAGTACCTCTGCGTCTGCCAATAGTTGATGGCAAGTACTGTCTCATCTGGGGTAAGAAAAGTGGGTCTGTCTACCCCGGTATTTGACCCAGTCAACTTCTAAAAACAATGTCACAACAAAAAGATCAGCATTGGAGTCACCACTTCTCTCAGTGGGACCCCTTGCTCGGTAACGACCGATCGATGGAGCTGGAGGGTCGGCGGGATCGACATCCAGTGACTGTGGCTCCAATCAATATAGTAAGCGCCAAGAATGTCACAGCAAAGCTTTCAAAGATTGCTACTTGAAAGGTACGTACGTTATACCAAGTAGGGAAACTAGATAACGTCCTAGTTGAGATAGAAAGAATGAAAATCTCTTACCTTTGGCTGTGTGAAGTGCGCTGGTTTGGTGCTGGAGATTTTTGGAAAGGCAAGAAACCAATCCTCTTCACAGGTGGGGAAGAACATCACCGCGAAGTGGTCCTTGTACTCGATCGTCGCTTTTCCATCTCAGTACTTTCCTTCTGGTCAAAGAACAATCGTATGATGCAAGTCAAGATAAAATCTAGTCCATTTAAAGTAAACATTCTAATCACGTATGCTCCCACTGCTGAAGCCAGTGACCAGTAGATCGAAAACTTCAGACTTCAACGCTAAGGTTGGGGATGAAAAGGATGGACAAATAGTCGGACCTCATGGCCTAGGGAAACAAAACGAACGAGGAGACATGCTTGTAGATTGGTGTAGGACAAGTGATATGGTCATCGCGAACACATTCCTTGCCGCCAACCCCCCGACGACGCAACAAAGCTAGAAATCAGATTGATTTTATCCTAATCAAGTCTAGATTCAGAAATGCAATTGAGAACTCTCATGCGTACCCAGGTGCACGCATATATTCCGATCATAACCCAGCCCATGCGAAGTTTCAGCTATCTCTCAACCGAACCGCAAAACCTAAACGAGTCACCAGATTTGACTTCTCTGTCCTTCAAAAAATTAAGAAATGAAAAGGAAATTTAAGGACGAGGTTATTACTAAACTAACAGAACTGCCTACCATCATGGATATCGATGAACACTGGGATGGCCTGACTTCAACTATACAAGAGGAGGCCACTAACAACATCCCAACCATTGAAAGGAAGAAGAAATCCCTCTCATTGGTTCATCCCTGAACTTAAGGATCTGCTCAGAAAGAGAAGAATCTCAATACCGAACCAAGTACCATACAGAATCCACAACTACGAATTTAAGAAAAATTGCAGAGAAGCGAAAGAATATTAACCAGAGGAAAAGTGACAAGAATTGGAAAATTTCAGCCTAAACGCAAAAGAGATGTTTAATAAGATCAGAAAGATTGCTGGGAAGCTATCTGCTCCATCCTCAAAATGCATCAAACCTGCCGATGGTCGCATTCTTCAAGAGGCGACTGAAGTTGCTAAACGATGGGAAAAATATATCCAGGACCAATTCAACGATGATTACGATAGCCCCAGCTTTCTCTCTCCATCAAGTTCCGACTGTCTGGACAGCCCTCACCTACGGCTGTCTTGGACTTTTACTGCTGAGACCCATCGCAATGTTGCCTGGGCATAAATGTGGTTTTATCGCCGCATACTTCGTGTCTCGTACATGTAGAGGGTCAGAAACGAGGAGGTTCTAGAACGGGTTGGGATGAAACGCCAGCTTTTACATATGATTGAACAGCGACAACTCAAGTTTCTTGGTCACGCGATAAGAAAAGCAGTACTTGAAGGCCTGAGCGTAAGTGGGAAAATTCTAGGAAGACGAGCTCGTGGAGGCCAGCGAAAGTAATTTCTCAATGACTTCAACCTTGGCCCAGTGCAACAAATTTGGCGAGAAATACATCGAATTGGAGGGCAATGCGAATAGAAGTTTGCCAAACACCGGAGCGGTGAAGACACCTATGAGATAAAAAGGATGCAAAAAAATGGAAAGCCACGAAAGAGCATTTGCTAATAGACAAAGCTTCTATGAAGAAGAATGTAAAATGAGGACATTAAGCCTAGCATGAAATATATAAAAATAATAATGTACCATGTTTATACAGGATGAACTTTTCATTAGACATGTAACTGCTATCACTGATGGTCTTGTTAATATTGAAATTTCTACACTAAAAAGGTAAGACTTACAAAGAACAAGTGTAAAAACTGTATAGTAAGTAATACCAGGCCCTAAAGTTAAAACAGTGTGCGTATTTTACCTTTATTTTCTTAAAGATATAGCAGACACTGCAGATTTGACTGAAAATTTAACTGACGTTATTTATACGACTGAAAATAACCAACGCTGTCGTTATTATTTGCTTGAATAATTTTTACCTTTGAAAAATTAGTGTAGTGACAATTATCTCTCACAAATTCAACGCATTCCTTCATAGACAAGCCTCCAATTTGACGTTAGACGTAGAAAAAAATGTGGTATTTCACCATTTCAATAATATGTAAATTGTATATAAATTAGTAACAATTCTTGTAAATTAGTCATCAAGGGAGAATGACATAAGTTAACCATGAGCAAAGATATGTAGTAATATAAAGATTTAATCTTTTAAACCAATCTTTGAAATTTCAAATTCTCTCAAAATCAATAGCTGGTGCTTGGTAGGTTTTCTGATTGTAGTATTTGTTAAATACTGTCATAGAAGCAAGCGACTTGCAGCAGGCCATTAATTAACTTCTGTAATAATGACGTTAAAAAAATTCCTGATGAGGTTATTTTTTTTGTTACCTGTGTATATGATAAGATTTGCACTTCTTTTAGATTGCAGGATGCCCATCCAATACTTTCGTAGCCAATTGATATTTAAACCTGGTGATTAAGTAATCATATTCAATCAAATAAATTTAATAAACTTGATTAACCTAACTCCAGCTTTAAGCTACGTCATTGGTACCAGTTTGTCGACAACGCAGGGTTTTTTTTTGTCTGGACAAGGTATAAGTACCAGATTTTGTTACATGCAAGCTTCTTGAAAGAAGTAGACCACTGTTTGAAAACAACTCAAAAACTAATAAACGTCTAAGATTTTCAGTTATGATAAGGACAAAAAATATTGGAGCACTTTCAAGCTTGCAGTCATTTCAAAAGAGGGAATCAGGTGCGACGTAGCTGCACCTAAAAAGGTAACTTTTATTTCCTTCTTCAGCGCATCAGCTTATCTCTCATGAATTTATTTTCTTTTCCTTCCATCCATTTTGAATTTAGGGTCCCTCATTATCTATGTCATGTATCATTGCGTGGCTTCTGTTTTCAAGTTTCGGATGTTTGGGATGGTTTCGAATGTTTTTGAAATGGATTGCTATGTTAATAAGTAAAACCTGATTTTGGGTTGCACTTTGAATTTCTAAGAAAAAATTAAACTTTTCTTTCTCTCAAGCTCTTTTGACTTCCTTCAAATTTAATGAATTCACACTGCAGAGGAAGCTCCATGTATTATTAGATTAAATGGTGTATGGTAAATTCAATGTGTAGAACCTAAAAAAATATTTTGATTTTTCCTATTTACCCTAACTTGGTCGTAAACCTTATTCAAACTTTGAGACGCAAACTTTGATCATACTAGTAATAGTTGACTGAAACCTATCATCACAAAAAGTTAACAAACTTTTAGTTGTCATGTAGCAGATAGCAGATTCATCTTTCTGAAGGGCAGCGAAGAAACATTGCTCAATTTTTGTATGACAGCATGAATCATCATAACAGTTTTTTCTTTATCGTATTACTTTACTTACATCAGCATGTTAAATTCTGATGACATCTTAAACTAATAATAGTCGATGAATGAATAAGACTGTTTCACTTATTTGTAGGCTATTTGAGTGGTACATTCAGCGGCTGCCCCAACTTAAATCACATAAATCATAGGATTCCGAATACTTAGTATGTTTGGTATTGCTTTCTGTTTACTCTTGATCTTGATATTTTGGTATTAATTTTTCCTTTTGCTCTCGATACAGTCTCTGAGAAATATTAAGCTCTCTTTCAAAAATCAGGTCCTGAGGGATTTGAAAATCTTTCATTGTATTTGCTGAGGTACTTCCCTCCAAGCGAAAGGAGAGGTACAGTTAATGTTAGCGCTCCAAAAACAGCAACTGCTCCCCCTGCTATTTTTCCTGCCAATGTCATTGGGACCATGTCTCCATATCCTAAGCAAACAATCGTCTGTATACCCCACCACATGGAATCAGGTATACTGGTAAATTGGGTTCCTGAATGACCATGTTCGATATAGTATGCAATACTTCCACTTACTGTACTTGTTAAAAGCATACAAAAAATTAAGAGTAATAGATCGCGAATACACCCACTTAAGATGTTCATTACATCCTGAAGGGTTTCTGATTGCCGCGAAAATCGAAACAGTCGTAACACCCGAAATGTTCGAAGCACTCGTAAAAACGAGAGATTTGATACTTGTGATGAATTGATAGCAAGTATTATAAAATATGGAAACACAACAAAAAGGTCAATCATGTTAAGTGGAGATTTAACAAATGCAAATTTTGATGGTGAAAATACTAACTTGATGAGGTATTCAGTTCCAAAATAAGCATTTAAACCAAGTTCTAATTTAGACCAAATATCTTTCTCAGTTCCAAATGTTTGTCTATTTTGTAGTCTTGGTATTGTCGACAAACAAAGCGCAGCAACTGACACAACTACCATTAACATACTCCACAAAGAAAATAAAGATGCTGGCTTTGATGAGGCTGGATATTCTAGAAAGTCCCAAATTCGTTCCTGTATTGTTTTGTTATAAGTCTCCACTATGCTCAATTCTTCTTTTTCTTCTTCTTCAGTAACAATACCCATCCCTTCTTTTAATTCAAGATCTTTCAAAACATTTTCATCCAGTTGAAAAAATAAACATTCGCCAATGAAAATGTCCATAGGAATCTCGGGAGGTCTTAAAAGCTTACCTCCTGATTGGTAGTAGAAGAGGATTGCTTCGAAAGCAATCCTGTTCCTATCAAAGAAAAATTGGTCTTTATCGACGTCATAGTAAACAATCCTCTTGGAATGTTCTCCTAACAAAGTATTTGGGTATTTGGCCAACGTGGCATAAAACGTTTCATAAACAGTACCGCCCACGTTAATCTTGGCTCTTTTTTTCCTCAATGTTGGCTGCATTTCCTCTTTCTAATTCACTTGAAAGACGTGACAGTGTAGATTTTTTCTACCAGGGTTCTGTCTTTTTAATCGTTTTTATGATCACTAACGTACACCAAAACCCTTTTTCTGCTTGTGAATTTGTTTGGTTTTTGTCCTCTTGTATGCAGTTTGCCTTTGATAATTAAATTGTTGCAATTACCAGAATTGCATTATTCCATAGCACGGTCTTGTCAAATTGTGTGTTCTTGAGAAAACACATGACAGATTGATATTGACATTCAGGTGGCAATAGTTGAGTATCTACAATCAAATGACATAGGATGAATAAGTTTTCTAAAAAGCTTCCTAAACAAGAAAAAGGTAATCAAATACAATATTATGTTGGTAAAACAAATTACTAATCCAAGAGTTTCTTTGATATTGTTAAATCCTTCACGGAACAAGATCACAAAGGGAATTTGCAAAGTAGTTGTCAAATTTAATTGTAATAAACAACGACCGTCATTAAAAGACTACGAGTTGTTCAATTAAATGAACGACATAGTAACCTTGTACACAGAGATGTACATTTCTATTTAATTGTATCAAAACATGTTCTCAGGCGTATTAGTAACGATGAACAGTTAAAGCGATCGGTCTGCGTTGGCTAGCTCAGTGAAATGATTGAAGGCAAACGAATGACCCTGATTCGAGTGATCAAGACTGTAAAGAGATAGCAGTGGCCCCTTAATAACTTTTGGTAAAAAACCCCCAAAATATTTAAGCATGTTTAAGTCGTAAGTCCTTCCTCTTTTTGCTGAAAAATAGTAACAAGATATCTATATCGATATCTATTTACCTCTTTATCTATCTATCTATCTATCTATCTATCTATCTATCTATCTATCTATCTATCTATCTATCTATCTATCTATCTATCTATCTATCTATCTATCTATCTATCTATCTATCTATCTATCTATCTATCTATCTAAGATGCACTTGTGACCCATGTCAATCACGGCAGCTTGGAATACTCCAGTGTCATTTAATTCATTTAGTCCGCAGCCTATTTCAGTTCAAATAATCATGAAATCAGGCATTCAAATCGATGTTATTTGTAAGCTACCAAGAATGACTTGTTTAATCAAGATGTAATCCTTCAATAAAATTTAAGTCCCTGTTTGTTCACATGGGTGGTATACTCTTCCCCTGAAAATCATCATTTTGTTGTATGGTCTATTCAAACAGACACGATAAGAAAGAGAATTATAACTATTACACTTGACTTTTACTTACTTGGTTGCCACGTAACAGAAAAGTGGCAAATACGGCTTGAAAATATATGGAAGTGACGAAACATTTGTAATCGCTCTAAAATATGATATCCCATTGGTCGGTTGTTCGCAAACCTGCAATTTCACACCCTCTACAAACAACCAAGAGAAACAACATTGAAAATGGAAATGAATGATATGTAGAAGGTTAAGAAA
This sequence comes from Morbakka virulenta, assembly GCA_003991215.1. Taxonomy (NCBI): domain Eukaryota; kingdom Metazoa; phylum Cnidaria; class Cubozoa; order Carybdeida; family Carukiidae; genus Morbakka; species Morbakka virulenta. The sequence continues at coordinate 1,390,359 of RDPX01000237.1, read as the reverse complement.
GGCTATTACTATTTATCATGACTACTGTAATTTTGATTAATACAATCCAAGTTTTATTAAAGAAACATTCATATTAGATTCATTCTCTAAACAAAACTTACAATCATTACTGCAATATTGGTAAAAATAAACTCAAGTAGACATAATACACTTGTGANCAACAGACTTTATCAAGAAACTGACAAGCAAAAAACGTTTACGTGATAAGACTGCAAACAAGTTGCTAAGTGACAATTTATTGCCATGCAACGAAAATTTACAAAAGACAATTGTCACTGAGGAGCTGTGAAGTGAACAAAAAGAATTTTATTTTCAATGCCAACACACTTCTCAACGGACACAAGGCACGTGAGATAAAAAATGACGTGACAGTGACAGAAAGAGAGAAAAATGTTCCAAAAACTACCAGTCTCCGATTTAAAATTTCTGTACCCGTTTAGTACGTCTCCAATCATGATAACCGTTAAGTCCCTTGTGGATAGTGCAAATGGAGCCAATCCAAAACTTTTCTTTTTCAAGCATAATGCTTTCACGTTCTTCAACACTTACGTTTTCAACGTAGTCAACTAACACAAAACGTAAATATTTAAATGGATTATCATCATCACCTGGACAATCGTCAATAAAATGTCTTACTATTGAACATGAATAAACACGTCGTTTGATATGCGACTTGCAATAGTAAGACACTTTATTGATGATTGTCCAGGTGATGATGATAATCCATCTAAATATTTACGTTTTGTGTTAGTTGACTACGTTGAAAACGTAAGTGTTGAAGAACGTGAAAGCATTATGCTTGAAAAAGAAAAGTTCTGGATGTTGGCATACTTTCTTTAGTCATTTCCTGTGTCAAATATATATATATATATATATATATATATATATATATATATATATATATATATATATATATATAAATTGTATGTGAAAAAATAGAGCCTCGCGTTAATAGACGAAAGATAAATTACCATCGGCATATCATAGTTAAATTACAGAATCACATAAAAAAAGAAAATTTAAAGAGAAATAATCTTTAAATTTAAAGCTATTGTTTAGTGTGTTTTTGTTTCAATTATCCTGAGTTGCGCACTCTGTCTATCCTGTTCCTATTTGCTCTGTTGTATGACAAATGGTCATGGGCTTATGGCAAATACACAGAGAGTAAATGGATATGCAGTGGAAAGGAGTGAGAGTGTATTAAAAAGAAGAAGTAAAAAAAACCTGAAAGATGCCAAAAAGGTTAAGACGTACGTATAGAAAACATTATAGTTAAATAATGTTAATTATATTCAAACTGAAAAGATGTATAAAAGGTTGTATAAAATATGATATATAAATATAATGTTGTTAAATATAAATATGAACTGTATAAATTTAACAGGGTTGAAGTGGATTCAGAGAAGGTGTCCGATGGATTTCATCAATACTGAAAACAAAGAGAGGGTGAAAGAATTCCGCCAACTTTTTGTGATTGGCTGAAGAAAACAAAGAGGGCTGGTGAAAACCGTTCACATTTTGTGACTGGCTGTCTAAATTAATTAAAGGCGCTGCAAAAATTCACTTTGCCTACAATAAAATGCTAAATTAAAGTGTAAGGCAGACCCAGCTGTGTCAATAACTTAAAAGTGTTTTATCTGAAATTTTCACTGTATTCACAATTAAATGCTATGTTATAGTTATCTAGACATTCGTAGCCATTTTGTGAATAAGACTTTGCACTTCCTTTATGGTTATGATAATTAACGCAATATTTTTTTGTGAATAGAAAGAGAGACTTAATGTTTTATTCCGTCTATTAATTTTAAGGGCTTGCTGTACCTGGCACCATACACGCATTCATAAATTCTTTCTTCCTTTTCATTCGGTCTCCTTCCAACTTCAAGCTGCGCCTGCCGCTCGGCATTTCTTCTTTCACATATTCCTATTACTTGCACCGTCCTTTTCTGATTTGAACTGATTTCATATCAATCTGTACTCTATCTCTCCATCTCAACATCTGACGGCCTCTACCTCTTTTTCCAACTACTGATCTGAATTGAGATCTGCACCTTCATAAGTGCATGAGTCTCAAAGCAGTAGTTTGCTTTTCAGCTTACACAGCACAAAATCAATTTGATTTAAGATGGCAGTTGTGGCCTTAGAATCTGTCTTTGCCTTGGAGTCAGCGATGTGTCCAGTCCAAGTTGTGCGGTCGTGGACAGGTTGCTTGAAGGCTGTGTTTGTGGCGAATAGGCTTCAGCACTGATGAAAGGTGCCAGTGCTTTGTCATTGTTATTTCTTTTGCCCATTCCATTGGATCCCATGCAAACAGAGGCCAAGTCTTGCTTCCATGTCACTCTTGATGAGTTTCCCAAGATTGGAAATGAAGTCATTACACAAAATAACATCCATCTTGATGATACTTTGGTGACTGTGCTCAGTTCATCATAAAAAGACTCAACTAGGAAAGGATTTCCTTTAACTTTCTCTGCTGTTAGACCATATGCATTAACAATTCTGCATTTGGTGGTGCGGCCATTTCTAGGGATAGGTCCATAGTTGCAATGTGATTGCTGAGGGGTCTATAGTTAAGGACGTGGTTCAGTAGCTTTTTTATTTCTTTTACAAAGCCCGGATCATTGTGAATAGTTTCCTTCTGCTGCATGAGGACCAACGTGTGCCCTGTTTGAAGGATCTGTTCAGTTTGTGGGGCTACCTTTGTCTCTTGGATGCATACAATCAATGTTGCAGTGCACACAATCTGTTCCCAGTGTCTGTCTCTTTATGGCCGTTGCCAGGCCTCGTACATTCCAAGTAACAAAAGCAAACTCTGGAGGAGATGGCGATGCCCAGGAATGTCGAGTTCAGCTTCATGTTTGAAGAAAGGTAGACACGAGAATGTTTGATGCCTCTATGTGATTGTCACCTAACAAACCTTGACGACGTCGGTTTCCCAACATATAAGTTGGTATTGACAAAAAGAACCTGATTATGGTGTCGAGAATATAATGGCAATTCATATTAAAATTCCATCCTGTATGTAAACGCAAAAATCTTGTGTATGGTCCTCAATTGTTTTAGACAACCAATCACAAATAGTTGCGGGCTTTCTTTAATCCTCTCTCTGTTTTTCTCGTTGAAAAAATACAATGTCTTTTGCGTTCTCAAAGTTGACGCCTTGCCACAATTTTCGGCTTAGTGAAAAAAGGTTCGATCAAATTGAACTTGAGTTAATTTGTGGCAGTTAAATTTTGATCTGTTATCTTATCCAACTCACATATGTTTTTACCAAAGTCAGGGTAATTAAAAAAAGGCTTTAAAAATATATAATTTAGAAAATTATACGGTATGGCTAGTCAGCCCATTTCGTGATCACTTACAAGCAGGAAAAAGAGAAATTAGGAAAGCCTGACATAATTACTGTTGCTTTTCAAAGAGGTTAAAATATTTTTATAAAAGGTCGTCATTCAAGTATTAGTTTTCCTTGAATTTCTTTTCTGACAGAAAAAGGTCTTTTAAAACAATGGCCACAAAACTAAAGAAAAAAAATACAAGCAACGTTTATTGGCAAAATTATCAATAATAAATGATTGCAAAACCTCACAACCCATTATCTCACCAATAATGAGATCTTTATGTCCAAACTATTTATTTTAAAAATCCCGTCAAGTTGGCATTTACTGTAGACATTTGATAAATGATATTGTGATATTAAAATGCATAGATTCTGACCAAAGAAAAATTTATCACCCTAAAATTGATTTAGAATCAACAAAGATTTAGAGTTTTCGCTCTACGTTTACAACTATAATCAATAATTTGTATCTGATAAGGAAGACACACCCAGCATGAAACTATATAAAAAAATGTAATTCACAGCATAAACTATAACATACAATAACTGATGAGTATCCAATACGAAAATTGTCTTCGCTAGTTCTAAATCAAATTTGTGTTAATGATCAGCTTACTAATGGGTCTGTTACCACAGATTAGTAATTATTAGTATTTTTTTAAATCAACTGTTTTTTCGGGGAAATATCAGATATATTTAATTCAAACATTTTATTAATAATAATTTTAATATACAATAAGTATTGGTGGTTTTTGAAATAAATTACAACAAAAATTGATTTGAATCTTTCTTTTACATAGCCAAGTAGTTACTAATCAATGGTTAGTTGTTGATAGCAGTAATTATTGTGTAACTGAAATATAGAGTCATTCAAAAACTAAGCGTGCCAGGTGTTTTGATCCGCTATGAAGTGACAACATTAAAATATCAGCCACAATTGGCTTCCATTAAAAAAATGCAAATTAATATATTTTAATGGCTATAAGCAATACATGGCACAATACTAGTAACTGTATGGAACTGTGGAAAAAAATGACAAAAGGTTACTGAAGTGTCGAAGTACTGCTGCTTTTTACTTCTGAAATGCTGAACTACGTGTAAAAAGGGGATGGAGTTGTTTTCAGGAGTGACGTGATTCCTATGTTATGTTTCTTTCTTTAGTGCTGAAAGCCATATATCTGGAGGGTGTAGGCCATTTTGTTAAAGTGATCACTGTGCTTTAGAGAATCGATTCTTTCTTTTGTTTTTCTTTTCTTGTTGTTGTGTTTAAAACAACAATAACAACAACAAAAAGCAATCAATTTAATACCTGTATATCAATAACAAGTCAAAATATTGGTATGACATTTGGTCTTAAAGTATGTAGTGTGGTGATATTTAAGAGAAGAAAAATTGGCGGCTATGATGGTGACACTTCTAGATGAATAGACAACAAAAGACGTGGATTATCCTGGGGTTGTAGAATAGAACAAACATGTTTTGTCAAAAGAAGAGAAAGCATCAAAATGTTTGCCATAGACTTTACGCACAACATTCTTTAATTTATTTTGGGAAGCTCCTTGTGTCACCATCCTACCAAAAAGTTCTTTGGTCTTGACGATGAAATCATCGTAGAGAAAAGATATGGGAATGCCTATTACCTGTTTAAAAACAAGGTTTCCAAAACAAAATAAATTTTGCGAAATATGGTGGTCAACCATCATTTGAACTTGCGTCTTGCTGTAACTTTTACCGCCATGCCTTTTTCTGGTGAAAAAGCAAGAAGTACCTTTTACAGTTAGGTATTTTCTGTTTCCATCTGCAGTCTTCCGACTTCCATTAAAAACAAAGTCAACCAGATTATTAAGGACTTCAATAAGGTTAGCATGTGGCAATTTCCTGTTGAGAGTATTAAAGTCAAAAGTTGAGATAGGTTTAGCTTTTAATTTTCTTTAGCAACTCCAATTGTTTTAAGACAGCAGAAGAATTTTGGACGACCTAAAAACGGTTGTAATTCTTGTAAAATAAACTTTTATGGTGGAAGTTTTCTAGTTGGTGAAAGATCTTTCTGAAAATAATACAAACTAGCTCACTTAATGGTTTAGTTCAACAAGACGCAGAAGTCACAATAAAACGAGCGCTAGAAGGATTGTAATGCATCTTTGGAGTCCAGTACATAAACGGGAGTGATTTTAGATTTTCAGTATCGCTAATTTTTTAACGACACACTTGTAAGAAATCTTACTCCAGCAAATAAAAGAAATCATTAAGCAAAAAAACTCACCTTCAATTTATGTTAACCTTAAGTGTTAATCGTCTCTTTCAAAAGTGATTTCCCTTTGCGAAGTTTGACAAGTAAAACTCACAAGTAAAAAATTAATAAGTATATACAATGAATTGTAATTACATAACAAGCAAATTCCGTCCTGACTGGGCATTCGAGAAGATGAAAAACAACAGTCACAATGTCTTTAAGTTTTTTATATAGTTCGCAAACATGAATGCAATTTCCATGCGTATATTCGTGGAAAAGTTGGAGACGATGATTCGATGTGATAGAAATTTACGGCTATACGTAGACAGTGATATAATTACATTGAAAACGAAGTAGAACGTTGGCTGACGGTGAAGAAAATGCAAATCACAATGCTATACCTGTAGTCGACTATATGTAAAGATCCATTTTGAAGAACTGCAGATAATTGAGGAGAAAATGACGACCAGTGTTACCTGACGTTACAATGAAGGTTCTTGACGTTACAATAAAGATTTTTGACGTTACAATGAATGTGAACCTAGAAATCGTTTGAATCTTTATACTTTCATGAAAGGGCGAGGCAATGAAAATATAAAGGAGGGTAATTATCACTCAAAACGGACGGAAGTTTTCCCTCTTTGGGCCAATACAAAATATGGAAGCTTCCTATAGAACTAATATAATTGACAGATACGATGCAGGAGGAAATTTCCGACATCAGAAACATCGAGGTCTAAAGATTTGCACAGCTCCACATTTACTGTTATGATGTCTTTGGCAGATGAGCTTGATAATTGATACGTATTGGAAACGTTTCCAGTCAGACCTAGTTCGTTGAAAAGTTTATCAATATAGAACTTTTTGCAGACTATCGCAATATTGTTTGACGCTTTGTCAATGGGGAAAAAACATATTTTGAATAGAGATATTTCAAATAGTTAAAAACGTCGGTATCTTTGAGGATAGATTTTACAGGACGTGGGGTGAGCTTTGTTTTTAGGATGCTGATCTTTGATGTTACTAATTGAATTATTTCATCCTTCCGAGCAGTCAGAGAGCCTTTTGTAAGACTGAATATTGTCTCTAGGTCTGATGAGAACTCCTTTAGCCTTTCTTTTATCTCAGAGAGACACCTGCCATAGTTAAGTTGTTTAGGGTCTCTATAGTTGGGACATTTGGAAAGCAGACTACGTAGTTTATTTTTCTCGATTATCCTAAGGTTGCCAGTAACAATATGGCCATGATTTTCATCTAAGAATGGAGAAAGGTGAAAGTCACAATCGAGAACTTCTGGAGGTACATATCCATTATCAGAAAGTTCAATGTTAAAGTTAGGAACTAAATCACCATAGTTAAATATCTTATTCGAATTGGAGTATCAAATTTTGTTGTAATCATTGATAAATTATCCTCTGATTTCAGAATATCAGGAAGAAGATTTAAAACATTTTCCTTTCTGTGAATAGTAGGAAGATGCAAATGATCAATTCCTTTGTTAACAAAATGAATCACGCACACGTTTTTAGGTTTCAGCTTCGCGATCTCAGAAGGAGGCATGACTTGAGAAATAAATTTACTATTGATGACATCCAGAATATAAAGATAAAGATGTTCCTTATCTTCGTCAGTAGCGTATTCTTCAGGGTGCAAAATTTCCAAAGCAATGAAACGAAGCAACTTGCATGGAAGATTATTGAGAAGAACTCGAGTTTTATTAAAAAGGTTATATTTATCATTAGAAAACCATTCGGTGATTTTAGAAATGAAAGAGTTTACTGAGTCGGTATTAGAGTTCAGCTTTTCTCGACACCCAGCTGGTTGAGAAGCTTTTCGTGGTAAGGGTGGAAAAAACCGACCGGCAGCAGCTTCGACATCTGTCACATCTGAAACCTTGTCGAAAGCCTTCTCATTTAGACCATGTGGATAAAGGGTCCTCAATGTCTTAACCCAGTAATCTTCCCGAGTCTGTCTAACCTTTGTCATTTCTTTGTCGATAGTATTATCAAGACGACATCCGGAACCATTATACCTTTCAATAATTTGGTATGAAAACGCGCCGAAAAGTCGCCGCATTTGACAAGAAAGGAAGGAGTAGAAGGATTATTATATATGTTTATATATTTATTTGATTTTATTATATTTTTTATATATCTTGATTTATATATATATATTCGTTTTTATTATGAAACCTTCGATAGAGCTATAGGTTGATGAGTAATTTTTATCAAAAATTGAAAAATTGCATAGCTGAAAATTCTGATGTGATAGACAAAAACTGAGTTCATATTCGTAATCAACAGCCCGAATTTAATTAGAATTCGTTTGAAAACTCTTTGCCAGAAAAATCGTGTAGACAATTGTAATAGTAATATTTAGTAATGACATCAAAATTGAACTTTGTTGTATTATGAGATCATATTTAGTTTTGTTAGTATGGATAATCTCCTTTGTACATGTGTTTGCGCATGCACGATCTATTTAATTATGCAGCCGCCTTGACTCGAAAGAGCTGAAGCACGTATAATAAATGCTGGAACACAATCGGACATTTCTCCGTGTATTTATTTAGTTTTAGTTCTAACAAGTTAAATGAATAATGGAACAGTGTTGATCATGCACAGAGGATCAGTTGACAGAAGTAGAAGTAATGGAGTAACACTGCCAACAGGTGAAACAATCAAAGTAGTTGAACAAAGGTGATATAAATATCTTCGAGACTTGGAATTTGACGGAATTATACAAAGAGACGTTATTGAATGTGTCAAACAGGAGTATTTTAGAAGGCTGAGGCTAGTTTGCAAGAGTAAGCTTCATGGAAAGAAACAAAATTATAGGACAGTGAATACCTGGGCGGTTTCGCTATTGAGATATGGTGCAGGAATTTTGGATTGGCGAGTAAATGAGTTAGATGAAATGGACAGGAAAACAAGAAAAATACTGACCATCAACAAAGAATTTCATCCAAAAAGTGACAAAGATCGACTGTATGTTTCCAGGAGTATAGGAGGAGGAGGGTTGATAGGCTGCAAAGGATCTGTCAGAACTGAAGAAAACAACCTTGGTTGGTATGTCGAGCAGCAAACTGAGCCAATGTTAAATGTCGTCAAAAGGAATGGGATAATCCAGACGGATGCCTTGAATCTCGAAGACTATATGAAGAGAGAAAAATACCAGAGTCTGCATTCCTGGAAAGAGATGAAAACTTATGGACAATTTGTTAGGGAGTTGGATGGAAAGGATGTTGAAAATTCTTGGAAATGCCTAAAGTCGTGTGATTTGAAAGGGTCTACCGAGGCATTAATATGTAGTGCCCAAGAGAAAAGCCATAAGAACGAATA
>RDPX01000237.1:1350348-1373888 GCA_003991215.1 Morbakka virulenta | reverse complement strand
TTGAAGAATTTTGGGCTGGTATATGGGAGGATGAAACTCCAACCCCATACAGGAAATGGATGAAAACAATAGGAAACAAAATAAGGTTACGGATGTACAAGCCTTAATAATTTATGAGAAGAAACTTTTTGAGGCGGTCAGAAAAAGAAAGAACTGGTCTGCTCCGGGAATTGACGGCATTCAAAATTTCTGGTGGAAAAAACTTAAGAGTGCATGGCAATCCATGGTGAGATGTTTCAACCAATGGATTGAACAGCCTGATGACATACCTATATGGATAACACAGGGAAGAGCAGTACTGTTACCGAAGTTGGGAGATTTGAATAATGAGAGAAATTATAGGCCCATTACATGTCTTATCACTTGTTACAAAGTATTCACTGGCATGGTAGGAAACTACATGAAGGAACTTGCAGATAGGAATAACATCTGCGACAGGAGTCAACTTGGAACATGTAATAAAATTATTAATGAGAATTTAGTTGTTTTACATAAGATTGAAGAAGCATTAAGCTTAAATAGACCGACATCAGTAGGAATGTGTATCTTAGACCTTTTTAAGACATTAATGTATGACATTCATTTTAACCGAATTAAAAATAAATATAGTGACCGATTCTCTTACAAATAAAATAGAGGCTGATGATGTGTATCAAGATTTTTTGAATGAAAAAAAGAAATTTGATAATAGTGATTATCCAGAAGAGTTGCAATATTTTTATAATACAAATAAAAACTAATTGATAAATTTAAAGATGAAGCTGCTAGTGTTCCAATAACTGAATTTGTCGGTTTGAAAAGCAAAATGTACAGATTAATTCAAAATGATAATAACAAAGGAAAAACTGCTAAAGGTGTTAGGAAGAACAAACTCAAAAACAATATCAAACATGAAGATTATAAGAATATCTTATTTTCTAATAAACAAATACATTATAAAATGAAAACTATTAGACTTGATTTTCAACAACGTGGAAGCTATTCTTTAAACGAAATACCATTGAGCTGTTTTGGTGATAAAAGAGATAAACATGGAAATAGAATAACAAGCGAACATTAAAAATAAATTAGGATATATAATGAGCATTATATGATAATTAACATGAAAGAGTTTATTGCATTTGACATCCATTTTATGGGTCTGAAATAAAAACATAAAATATGCTTTTCTTAATCTCTTTTATCAAAACAAGTGTTACCATTTGAAATGAAACAAAATAATTATTTTTCAAGCTATACTATTATTAGGAAAACCAAAAAAATAGTTACCATCAAATTTATTAATAATTAACAACTATTATATCACAAAATATGCAATAAAATATCACAAACTCCTTTATATTTAAGAAGGATTTACCATGTAATTTGAGTGACATATCTCACGAGAGAGTGCACCTCACTCGGATAGGAATAGGATAAGAATTGGAAAAGGTACTTTTGAAAGGTTACGGAAGATCCTGAAGCACCGCAAAGTGTCAAAGGTTACAAAGAAGAGGGTGCTGAAAGGTTTTGTAACATTTACTCTATTAAGTGGTTGTGAGTACTGGACAATATCACCTTCAATGCAAAAAGACTAGAAACTGTTGAAATGTGGTCTAACAGGAGAATGATAAGAATATCATTTGTAAACTATCAAACAAATGAAGAAGTTTTGAGAAAATCTTTAGTGGAAAGGTGTCTGACAAAAACAGTCGGTGAAAGGCAAATGAGATTTATGGGACATGTCATGAGAAAGGGTAATAGAAAATCTTACAGGTCGTATTGAAAGCAAAAGATGCAGAGGAAGACAAAGATTAATATACTTAGGAAGTCTCAAGTGCTATATTAAAAAGTGTATATCAACAAATGAGAAGGAAAACGTAAAAGCTGAAGATCTGCTGCATATGATAAGAGATAGGAATCTCTGGAAAATCATGATCACCAGCGTCTGGAATGGATATGGCAAATAGAGAGAGAGAGAGAGAGAGAGAGAGAGAGAACATGCAACTATATTATTTAGAAACTGTAATTGACTATCAAACATGCCTTACATTTTAAATGTTTATACCAAGGTGTTTGACTAACACAGCTCACGAGAGAGTGCGTCCAACTCTGGTAGTTTCCTTTTCCTATTATTGAGTACCATAACACATGCAACTATATTATCTAAAAACTGTAATAGTCTATCACAGACGCCTTCATCCTTCTAAAATTTATACTTTCTGATTTTATTCACAGAAGTGACTGGTATGGTTACCTCTAGCTTTGATTTAGAATTTAAATGAATTAGAAGTAACTAATATATTACCAAAATATGAGGATGCATCTTAATAATGAAATGTGAAATAAATTACANATTAATTAAAAGTAACTAATATATTACCAAAATATGAGGATGCATCTTAATAATGAAATGTGAAATAAATTACAGTGCAGTTGTTCTATTACTTAAAAAATATATGAGATAGCATAAAAATTACTTGCTTGGTTTGCCATCAAGCTATTCTTGATGATAAGATTAATTAAAAGTAACTAATATATTACCAAAATATGAGGATGCATCTTAATAATGAAATGTGAAATAAATTACAGTGCAGTTGTTCTATTACTTAAAAAATATATGAGATAGCATAAAAATTACTTGCTTGGTTTGCCATCAAGCTATTCTTGATGATAAGATTAATTAAAAGTAACTAATATATTACCAAAATATGAGGATGCATCTTAATAATGAAATGTGAAATAAATTACAGTGCAGTTGTTCTATTACTTAAAAAATATATGAGATAGCATAAAAATTACTTGCTTGGTTTGCCATCAAGCTATTCTTGATGATAAGATTAATTAAAAGTAACTAATATATTACCAAAATATGAGGATGCATCTTAATAATGAAATGTGAAATAAATTACAGTGCAGTTGTTCTATTACTTAAAAAATATATGAGATAGCATAAAAATTACTTGCTTGGTTTGCCATCAAGCTATTCTTGATGATAAGATTAATTAAAAGTAACTAATATATTACCAAAATATGAGGATGCATCTTAATAATGAAATGTGAAATAAATTACAGTGCAGTTGTTCTATTACTTAAAAAATATATGAGATAGCATAAAAATTACTTGCTTGGTTTGCCATCAAGCTATTCTTGATGATAAGATTAATTAAAAGTAACTAATATATTACCAAAATATGAGGATGCATCTTAATAATGAAATGTGAAATAAATTACAGTGCAGTTGTTCTATTACTTAAAAAATATATGAGATAGCATAAAAATTACTTGCTTGGTTTGCCATCAAGCTATTCTTGATGATAAGATTAATTAAAAGTAACTAATTAAATTAAAAAAATAAGAATCCATCTTATTCATGTAAATGTAAAAAAGGAGGGCCAATCGCTCTTACATATCTCTTTCTGTTGAAGACTTGCCTTGTATAAAGGTTTTTTTTATACCAGTGTTGAGTTTTTGAACGTCAAAATTACTTGCTTAGGAAAAGTAAATTATGCCGTTCAAAGACTTCGACATGCCAAAAACTCCACAAGAAACACAAGAAACCATAGAACTACAGAACCATAAGTAACTATCCTTTAAAACCCTGTATGTATAATGAGACATTTAAACAGTACTAAGTTAATACTTAATTGTGCTTTTATAGTAGAATATAAAATAACTTTTATAGGGGGTACCATTGAAATAATTACTTTTATAGGGGTATGTAAGTTGCTTTTATTGAGGTACTATTGAAGGATAGCCAGAATCCTTGAAGTATAATACTACATTGTATACAAAATAGTATTACACTAAAAGGATTCTACCGTTTTTTGAAAAAATTTCAATTTTTCCAATCTTTTTTCTTTTTTAACAATTCGCAAACACCAGAACCCTTAAGTGTAATACTACTAAAGGTAGCTTACAAACATCACATGTTTGGCAACGTATTGATATCGCTATCCCTGTAGACAAAACATGGTTATTACAGCTTGGAAAATCGAAATATATCAACACATTTCCTTTGACGTCGAAAGAATTAACAGCCTTTTTATTACGGTTGTACTTTTTGTAGTCGAATGCTTAGGCATAGTCTCAAGGAACGTTGCAGGTTATCATGAGCTACTTGAAATACCTAACATCTTCGGAAGCATACAGATAGCTGCACTATTAGGAAGCATGCAAGTTCGGAGGAAAGTGCTACGTCTCTGAGTCACGGAAAGAGGTTAAGGTGTGGCAGCATCTACTTACCTTATCGGGGTGCCATCTCAAAGAACTCGGCTGTCATAGTCCTCTACACTTGTCTGTCTAATGCCAGTTTAGCACACTCGTTGATGTTTTTATTTATATTATCAGCAATATTGCCTGTCTATGTGGTTCTTTTTCATTTTCTTCCTCTTTCACGTTTACTCTCAACAGTGCCTTCCATTATCATTTTTTGTAAGGAATTGTCCAGACGTATGTGTCCATAGAATGTAATTTTTCTTTTTTTGATTGTGTCTAGTAGGGTTGTTTTACTTATTCTTATATCATTCAGCATCCTTTCATTTCTCTTTTTCTCTTTCCAAGACACTCTATCCATCCTACAGTAACACCACATTTCAAAGTCTTCTATTTTTGTTTCAGTACTTTTCTTTGTCGTCCAAATTTTACAGCCATAAGTGACGATTGAGCATACGTAGCATTTTAATAGACGGATCCTGGTTTTCCATTAAATTTATTGGCTGGTTGACAGGTGTTTTAGGTTATAAAGGTATTTTTAGCCAAGCCAATTCTTCCTTTTATTTAAAAGTCTGACCTTCCATCTGCTGTTATTAGTTGTCCCAGGTATACAAAGGTTTCTACCTGATCCACCTCACAACCATCAATAATTAACTTTGCTCTGAATGTTGTTTCGCTCCGAGTAACAATCATTGTTTTCGTTGTCTTAATATTCATTTTCAAACCACGTTTTTCACTTTCAAATTTTACAGCGTTTACCAGAGTTTTGAGGTCTTTTTTGTTATCAGCCAAGAGAGCAGTGTCTTCAGCATATCGAAGATTATTTATTATCCTACCTCCCACTTTTTTTACCTGGACGTAATTCAAGTCCCCTGAATATACCTTCTGTATACATATTGAATAGCGACGGGGATAATACACATCCTTGCCTGACACCTCTCCTTATTTTTACTGGGTCTGACATCCCTACAGACGTTCTGCTTTTTGTTTGTTGTAATTATTGTTTTTTGAGAGTTGTTCAATTTGTGAAAATTTCATGTTCAGCCAGTCCTTCGCTTCTGAGCATTTTGTTTCATTTTTTTGTATATCTCCTTGTATGATATAGAGTTTTTATGTTGTTTCCTGTCCTTCATAAGGTCAAGTATTTCTTTTATAATCCATGATTGTTCTGCTACGTTGTTAATTGTTGGTAGCGTAGTTTCGTTCGTTTCACATATTGCTTGTCTGAAAGAACGCCACTGCAACGTCAACCTCCTCTTTTGTGGATAATGTTTCATTTTCATACTTGGATAGCATTAGATATTTATATCAATTTTTTTCTTCAAAGGCGCATTTCTCTGTAATCTCAGCATCCTTCAGCAATTCAGTGTTATATTTTCTAATTTTAGTCTGCTTTGATCTAAGAATTTTTATCTTTATTTTCATTTTCATGATTACTGGTATATGATCATATCCAATGTCGGCTCCTGGATAAGTTTTACAGTTTTTAACATTATTTTTGTAACGACTGTTAATGGTTATAAAATCTGGTTTCTATAAACATCACCAGGGCTTTTTCATGTATAAAAATGTCTTTTTTATGTTTGAATTGAATATTTACAATTTGGAGCTTATTTGTTTGGCAAAATTCGTATTTCACATGAAACATGTATTTCACCTCTCGTTTATATTGCCTAAACTATAATTAACAAAGAGATGGTGTCTCGAAAAAAAGTCTGGTAGTAGTGCAACTTAAAATTCACTTCTCTTATACTTATGTATAATGTTTTCAAACAAACAGCTGAGTTAATGGAACCAGTAATGGTGAAGGTCTTTGGCACGGCAGGTGTCCTGTAGAAGAGCAGCGCAGGCACGGTCGTCATCAAGCTGCTGCAAAAACAAAAATAAGGAAGGAGTGGTCGAGAGAAGAAAATGTGTTTGTGATGGTGTGTTACTTCAGAAGTGTGCCAAACCCCAGAGGGTAGAGGAAACAAATGTTAGATCTTTTGAGGGAAAGGGAATGTTCATTGTAACTGAGCAGCATCTGGTTAATCAAAGTAATAACAAAAAAAAAGAGATTGGCTAACTGGAACTGGAAGAGATTGTAAGAGGGATAGAATATGGGAAGAATCAACAGGAAAAAGAGGAAAAGGGAGAACGGTCAAAGACCAGTGATACTGGCAATGGTGTCGAAATAGACGTAGCTAGCAACCGGGACCAGAAGCCGTCACTCATACCATAGTCAGAAAATGAAAATGATGTCGAGGGACCTAACGGTGGAGACAAAAACATAAGACATACCCTATGCGTAGTAAGTGGAGTAAGTTTAACTGAAGAAAAAAAGAGCAAATCAACAAGCTGGAAGAGATACTAAATAAGGAGAGAAAAAGCTTACCTTCAATGCAAGCTGTTAAAAAAAATGGATTTAAAAGTGAAAAAAGTGAACAACCTTTAAGAAACATAAAAATAGATGACATAACCGAAGTGAATGATTTGGTCTATGCTGGTGGTGTTTTTGTTGCAGAAAAGCTCAACAGGTTTAAGAAAAAGCCCCAGAAATCAAAACCAGCGTGGGAGTGTCGATTGAAGCAACAAGTCAGAATCTGAATCAGAATTATAGTAGAATGAAAGCATTGATTGAAAATAAAACTGTAAAACGAAAGCTTATTGACATATTGAAATGAAAATGTCGAATGAATGAAAAAGGAAAGAGCATTTTATGGAGACAAGAAAGCAACAGATTGTAACCAAAGATGGAAAACTGAAAACATTTCGAAATAGGATCAATCAATACACCCAAGACCACACCTTTCAAAACAATGAAAGGCGATTTTGCAAACAAATGAACGCCCAAATGGGTGACAGAGAACAAGAGAAACCGAATGTAGAAGAGGCGAAAAGGTTTTTGAGTGATATCTGGGATAACCCAAAAGAACAGAAAAGAGACGCAAAATGGTTAAAAGATATAAGAGAAGAGCAGGAAGATTTGAGTGTCGATAGTGAAATATGAAAGTCTCGTCCAACACATGCTAGCATGTAAACCGGACGTTAAACCGAATATGATGATGATGATGATGATGATGATGATGATCAGCCATCTTGCGGGTTACCAAGGGTCGCATCCTTAAGGGAGAAACCAGCCTGAGATCGAAAAGCCCTGCTACTGGAATAAAGTCCTCAACAAATGATCCACAAGGTAATCAGGACCAAATGGTCTACTGAGGATTATAAGAATGTTTTAAGAGCCTTTTACACCGCTTAACTAAGACCATAACGAAATTTAACGGAAAAAACCTATTTGTTATGGAGACAAATAGTTGGAGATGATTGTCACGCTAATATTGATGCTAATAAGCTCGGGAATGTGAGAAGAGACTTTATTAACAATAAGAAGTTAATGATGCACAGGTCAAACAAGGTAAAGCAGAGCTTGGTATAAATGGAGACGATGTCTATGAAGTAGAAACGGAAATAAATGAAGATAATGTTGATGAATTGCGTGAGCCAGTGGTCAGAGTCGTTAAATTAACGAATGGTGAGATAGAGAGTATGATAAATCAGATTAGAAAACAGACGCATGATGAGAATTCAAATGAATTTATTAAAAAAGCAAGATTGGTGTTGAAGAGCTACGAAAACAGAAGATATGGAAGAGTTCTGGAAGAGTATATGGGGTGATGAAAAGAATTTTAACTCTGAAGCGGAATGGATAGGTAGAGACGAAGAAAGATTGTCTGATGTTAGTGAGCAAGAATGGGAACCAATAACGATCGAAGAACTCCAGTCTGCCACTGGGAAGTCCCCAAAATGGAAATCACCAGGACTCGACAAGATTTCCAATTTTTGGCTGAAATCCGTAACACAGTTACATGATTCCTTCACAAGATCTTACAGTGATCTGATGCAAAATTCTGAAATTAACCCTAACTGGCTTACTGAATTGACAATACATTTATTGCCAAAGAGTAAAGAAACCCAATACTCTAAAAATCACAGGCTAATAATCTGCCTTACAACAACTTATAAAATTCTAACCTCAATAATATTTGAAAGAGTATATACGTTTCTTGAAAATAATTCAATCCTTCCAGAAGAACAAGAAGGATATAAAAGGAATTCTTACAGATGTAAAGATCAATTGATGATTAAGAGAATGTTGTTAGAAAACTGTAGAAGTAAAAAAAGAAATATGTGCACTGCATGGATCGGCTACAGAGAGGCGTTTGATGGTGTTCACCACGACTTGATACTCAAGTCTAAACATGTACAAAGTTTCTCCACTGGTCACTAACTTTATTTGCAGTAGCATGTCTAAATGGCAAACATGGATTTTTGTTTGCCACAAAAACGACATGAGTGAATCTGAACTTATCAAAATCAAACGAGGTATCTTCCAAGGAGACTCTCTTTCCCCACTTCTTTTCTGTATTTCCCTCATACCTCTTTCAAATGAACTTAATAACTCAGGATCAGGTTATTCCATCTTCCACAAAGTAATAAATCATCTTTTTCACATGGAAGACCTTAAACTATTTGCGAAACATGATCAACAGCTCGAAGGATTACTTACAACTGTTAGTGAATTTAATAAAGATATCTGTATGGAGTTCGGGCTTGACAAGTGTGCGAAGGCAACATTTATGAAAGGAAACTGTGAGAAAGCATTTCAATTAACATTGATATTGAAACCACTATCATGTAACTAGGCCCGGAGTCAAGCTATAAATATTTGGGAGTGAATGAAGGAAGTAGGATACTGAAAGAAAAAATCAGAAAAGAATATTATCGAAGGATAAGGCTGGTCCTTAAAACAGAGTTGATCTCAAAGAATCGAATAGAGGCCATCAATATCCTTGCCATACCAGTTGTACAGTATAGTTTTAACATTATTAATTGGAATTTATCTGATATACAGCAAATGGATAGAAAAACACGAAAGCTATTAACATGAACAGGTAACTTCACCAGAAAGCTCATGTTGATCGTCTTTACTTACCTAGAAGAGAAGGAGATCGTGGCCTTGTTCAATTGGAACTTTCTTATAAAACAACAACGATAGCGATGAAATATTATTTAAAAGTCTCAAACGATTGGATGATGCAACTGGTTTTGCAACACGAAAACGGTAAAAAGCTTCACTCAATATTCAGAGAAGCTACGAAATTTGAAAATGAATTAGAAGTTGAACAAATTGTTAAAGATAAAAAACTCCATGCAACAAAAGTAGCCAAAAAAGTGAAAAACATGCAAAAATGAAAGGTAAAAGCCAGCTGACAGAAAGATACAGCCAGAAGTCTCTACATGGACAATATGTAATCCGAAGCCAAAACGCTGATGTCGATCAACAAGCAACCCATCAGTGGCTGAGGTGTGCAGGACTGAAAGCAGAAACTAAAAGATTTTCTCCCAGCTGCACAAGACCAAAGTCTCTTCACGCGAAACTATGAAGCGAAGATCTTAAAAATAGGAGCATACCTGAAATGCCGATTCTGTGACAAATTTGTTGAAACAGTAGACCACCTAGTGTCTGGACGCCCTGTCTTACCTCCCGGTGAGTATGTCAAGAAACATGATAGAATGGGAGAATATCTACACTGGGGTATTTGCAAACACTATGGTATTGACACCCACCAGGACTGGTATTAACACCAACCCCCACCAGTAACTGAAGCCCAAAACGTTACCATCCTGTGGGACTTCCCAGTAAATACAGACAAAACAATTCAAGTCAATCACCCAGGCATTATTATGAAAGATCACAGAGATAAGACCTGCCTTTTGATAGATATGAGTGTTCCACCAGACAAAAATAGAGCTGTCAAGAGTTTGACAAGGTAAGTAAATATAAGGACCTCGAAATAGACATTGAGGAGATAAGAAAAATCAATGCAAGGACAAGTCCCTGTCATCGTAAGCGCCACAAGCATGATAAAGAAAGGTATTTAAAAATTTGTCGAAAAATAACCTGGCGAACATGGCCTCCACGAGATCCAGAAAATAGTTTTAACCAGTACTGCTCACATTCTGCCAAAGTGTCTCTCCACTTAAAGATTTTTTTATATTTATATTTTTTTCACTCATACATTTATAACTTTTCACTTTTAAATTTAAAAATAAATTTTTCAGGCGAAATAATTTCATTTTCTATCAATTTAATTAAATTATTATGTTTGTACAAATATATATTTTTATATTCATACGGTTTTTTTAATATATATAAATCTATATTTTTTTTTACCTAGATGTTGTGTGTGTGTCTTACTCTAAAACCTTTGCTCGCCTTAGGTTACTGGGGTGACACGGTAAGCAATTGTATAAATATGCAAGATAAGGAAATATGATGATAATAATAATGATAATAATTATAAATAATGGTTAATAATAAAAATATCAATGGTTGTGGCTAAAAGAAGGAGGCCTGAAGAAAGAAACCGAGACCCTCATTATGGCAGCACAAGAACAGTCGATGAGAACAAATTTAGTGAAAGCAAAAATTGACAAGAAAGCATCAATCACATCTTAAGTGAATGTAGTAAAATGGCAAAAAAGAAGTACAAACGCAGGCACGATTGTGTAGAAAAAAAATTACATTAGAAGGTATGCAGGAAATAGAGTTTTGAAAAGAAAGAAAAATGGTATGAACATGAACTACAAGCTGCATGCCAAAAC
Source organism: Morbakka virulenta (assembly GCA_003991215.1). Lineage (NCBI taxonomy): Eukaryota > Metazoa > Cnidaria > Cubozoa > Carybdeida > Carukiidae > Morbakka > Morbakka virulenta. The sequence goes on along the minus strand of RDPX01000237.1, from coordinate 1,363,046 downwards.
GAAGGGAATATCATCTTATGGGACTCTTCCATACAAACAGATTATGTTATTGAAGCAAGAAGGCCCGATATGATTATAGTGGACAAGAAAAACAACACATGCCAGATTATAGACTTTGCTGTTCCATATGAAACCAAGATTGATGGAAAAAAAAGGAGAAAAAAGTATTGAAAAACTGAGTTAGCGAAAGAACTGAAAAAACTGTGGAACGAAAAACTGAGAATAATCCCGGCTCTAATTGGAGAGCTAGGAACAACACCAAAAGCAGTGACAAAGAGACTGAAGGAGATAGGGATAGCTACCAGAATTGTAGAATTGCATAAGACTGTACTGCTATACTCTGCAAGTATTCTCCGACGAGTGTTTGAGATTTGAGGAAGCTTTTTGTTACCTAAACTCTGGAACATGAATCCACTGATCAATTAAAAAAAACAACAGCAACAACATTATTTCAAATCAGTGTGTAAGAGAGATAATAATGATAAACTCTTTATGGTATTTAAACTACAATATCAAATGTTACAGGTCGGTATAAATTTGCGCTATAAAATCCGAAAAAGGGATGCCCCTGAGCTATGATTACAAAAGCATTTTCTAAACCAAATTCAACGTTGTAAATGTCTCGAGAGAGGTGTCAATGAATTAAAGATGGTGTCCCGAGAAAATACAACATATCAATCCTCAATCCCCAATCATAATAAATAAAAGTCAACTTTTTTCAGCTCTTTTATATGGAAAAACAAACTTTTACAGTGTATATTTCTTAATTACTGAGCCTTAAAACTGATAGAACTTGTCCACAGGCTTTATAAGTCTCCATTACACTGTCGCCGTGGTTCTATAGGGCATAGAACATTTAGGACATTTTTAACATCAGTTTGTTGAAGTTTGAAACAAATATGCAGTAGAACGGCAAGAGCATAAACTTTCTTTCTTAGCCTGTCTCAGAAAATGCGGATTTCTACAGGACTCATAAAGCAGACGTAAATCTAACACGCCTAAACATCTGAGACGGATGAAGTATTTATCATCCAATACCTCCTGTGCTTTTAAGGCTTCTTTTCTACACTCAATGCAAAACAGTTCAAAGAAAAGTTGATGATGAAAGGCAAAGGAAACTTGAACTTCAAACACTGCCAAGTGCCAGCTGAATCAGTGTTACATAAGTAGCAGAAGAAGAAGCATGGAATATTTAGTCAAAAGAGGAAGGAAGGGGTCGTTAAATGTGACTTGAGTATAGAAAATCAAAGAAACAGGCACTAATTTGTCAGGAGTTGAACTGGGTGGATGTGGGTGGTACAGAAAAAAAGAAATAAAATGGAATTGGCAAGATAGGTAATGGATATACAAACCCAGTCACGTTGATAGAGAGAAGAAGAGGGTGGCAAAATGTGACTTTAAAGAAGCATATGAACCAGGTTTTGTTTAGTCAGTACTTAAAGTGGGTGGATGAGGGTGGTACAGAAAAAGAAAGAGAAAGAAATTAAACCAAGAGATAGACTATGGAAGCAAAGAACTCTATGTCATTTGAAGAGCTAGTAAGATCTTGTAGTGGGCAGATGAGGGTGGTAGAGAAAAAAGGAAGTCCACATGACTTTTAACAAAACATATTTGAACACAAGCCATCAATGCTAAAAAAGAAATGTGAGCCCGGAAGAGGAGGCTGCAGAAAAATTTCCTGAGGAAAGAAGAGGGGTACCACTGGGACAACTCAAGGTGAATGACTGTGTGTGTTTGACTAGTTGGCATTGCAGATTAGAGAAAGGACCTATNACGTTAATAGAGAGAAGAAGAGGGTGGCAAATGTGACTTTAAAGAAGAAGTACATGAAACAGTTTCTGATTTCTAAAAACTTAAAGTGAGTGTATGTAGGTGGTGTGCAAAAAAAAAGGAGCAAATGGAAATGCCAAGATAGATAATGGAAATAAGAACCCAGTCATATTTACAAAAGAAGAAAGAGGGTGGCTAAATGTGACTTTCAAGAAGCATATGAACCAGGTTTTGTTTAGTCAGTACTTAAAGTGGGTGGATGGGGGTGGTATAGAAAAAGAAAGAGAAAGAAATTAAACCAAGAGATAGACTATGGAAGCAAAGAACTCTATGTCATTTGAAGAGCTAGTAAGATCTTGTAGTGGGCAGATGAGGGTGGTAGAGAAAAAAGGAAGTCCACATGACTTTTAACAAAACATATTTGAACACAAGCCATCAATGCTAAAAAAGAAATGTGAGCCCGGAAGAGGAGGCTGCAGAAAAATTTCCTGAGGAAAGAAGAGGGGTACCACTGGGACAACTCAAGGTGAATGACTGTGTGTGTTTGACTAGTTGGCATTGCAGATTAGAGAAAGGACCTATACTGAGAATTGGAGGGAATTCAGTAACTTTGATCCCAGTACTGGTAAGAAGTTAATCCATGCAGTGGCACTCTAAACCAGCCATGTGTTTCCATGAGAGAGGAGAAGCATGATGGTCCCAAGCCCCTAACGGTGAGGGAAGTGCAAGGACCTGCCTGTTAAAGAACGAAAAAGTTGCGAGTTAGCCAGCAGGACACTACCCATATCAAATTAAGTGATTATTTTAATAAACATATTAGTAGGAGGGTCGTCTAATCCTAGTTATTATTATTATTATTATTGATCATTATTATAGATTTTATAGTTTCTTAAACGAATAGTTTTCGGTTGATCTTTGTTTTAAGATTTCTTTCTAATTCTATCGATCATGTCATGCGGGCTGAGATTTGTAGTCTTTACATCATTATGAATTATGTTGTGGAGAGTGTTTGTTTAAGGCCATCTACATTTAAAAGTCTTTTTATGTCACAATACAAAATGGCTTTCAATTATTCATATATATATATATATATATATATATATATATATATATATTTCGAATAAAATATTTTCAAAAATGTTTGATGTACAAATGGCTTTTCATCAGGTTTTAATAAAACTGATAAAATTTTGATAAAAACAGTTTCAATGCTTACAGCAACTTAGCAGTTTTTTACTTGATAGAAGTGAGATTCTAATAAGGTTTTTTTTAGTGATTTATTCTACTCTGTTCTACCTGGGTATTTTCTAGTAGAAGATGTAGTATAAATTACTTTTATCGTACAATATGAAATAAGATACATATACACACATATATACATCTGTAAGCATAAATTAATATCGCAGATAAAACTAGGGAAAGATAAATCAAATAAGTTGTAGATCATATTCTTCTAATCTCTTGAAACCTGATTATTAGAATTTTTTTTTGGTCTTAAAAAGCGTCTGCATTCATGTTCTGCTCATTAAACTAGAAAGATTTGTTTACGTAAAATAATAAATATTGAATCAGTCAGATGCCAACAAACATGCAAAGTAAATATATCTCCTATTGAATCCAATTAATGCCTGATAAAGATGAGTTTTAAATTATAAATATTGCCAATTACTTATGTTTACGGTTGAAGTACCCAATAAGAAATAAAGCTTGTGAATGTTTTGATGACAGTTGGTATTATTGATGAATATAAAGAATTTATCGAAAACGCTAACAAACAAACAAACAAACATGAAAAGTCCAAAGGGGAACGTTCTGAAAAATTGAAATTTTGAAATAGTCGTTCATACATTACTTACTTTTATTAATACGTTCGTCCTTACCAAGATCAATTTAAGACCAATATAAATAAAATTGATTTTAAAAACATGATCCACAAAAATGGCTATTAAATTTTAAAAAATCTCAATGCTAGGCTTTATTAAATTCTTGTCTTAGAAAATGCAAAGATAATTTCATTGTGCTTGGGAATCCCCATCAAAAGAATCTCACATATTGCTCTACCATCTATATATTATGGTATATATTACTTAATTAAATATTAATAATAATCTGTATCAACAAAGGCAAATGAAAAGACCTATCTAATCTTATTCTGAACCCATGCAAATGGTAAAATCTATTGCTTGTTTACCATTCACGGTGTTTGTTATCTTTAAAATCACTATCAGAAAGCTGTAAAACATGGGGTGAATTAATTTATATTTTTCAGTATTCAGTAATAATTTTATATGTTGTTGTCCCTATATTAAGTTCGTTCCCATAATTTTACAAATTCAGCACCATGCAAACGATGCATTAGATATTATTTCTTTACAAAAGACAATAATGACTGAACTTAGGATTTAATTTAATTGCACTATGTGCAACCAAAATGGAAAGATATTACATTACATTACATAAAAGGACAAGTAGCAATATGTTTTGCAATATTGGTGCATATGCTTAGCTAATAGTTGCCCACACCATTTCCCTTTGTTCATAACACACCCATACGTCCTTTGGTCTTGTTGAAATCAATTATGGCTCCTCTCCCAGGCTGTTAAACACTTGTCATTTGTTTTCTCAATTAATGTTGCGAAGGTGTTAATACAGATTAATTGCACGTCCTCTTACAAAACTGTAGATACTTTCCTTTTGCATATGTACTTATTTTTGCGCTCTGTATTTTATTCATATACATGGATCACTCTACATAGTTGTTGTTTATACACAGACATGTATAGGAAACTCCCAGGCAACACATTACCCAGTGTTATTTCTTTACACAATCCACCCGAAGGAAGATACTGTCAAAATCCAAGGACCCACTTCCATATACAGAGAGAAAAAAAGTTTATCCTGCCTCCTACATTGAGCAATCAAAGTGTTCCTTGTTCTAAGTGAAAAGGAACAAAAGCGTACCTTAAACAAAGCAACACCAATTTATTCAATAGCTGACAACTGTTGGACACAGAAGCAAAACTTTGGCTGAGAAAACTAAGAGATTTAAGGGAAAAATTAATAGAACAACAACAAAAATAAAAGAAACAATCCATTCCTCACAGGACAGCAATCACACCAACAGTATATCTTACACTCTCCCAGGAATATATAATAATACAATAAAGAAAGAAACACAACAAACATAAGATAAGTATGGCACCACTTCTGGAAACAACTTGATATCTGTCACCATATAGCTCCGCACGGTGGAAATCATGAACAGTTTTATCATTTCTTTTTCAGTACATGATGAATGAAGAAGCCTTTCACTGATGACATGATGAAGCTGATATGATCAAGAGAATATTTTATAAAATGTTTAAGAATTAGAAAGATTTTTTTTGAAATATCTCTTGCTATCACGCAAGAATAGCTTTTGATGGCCAAAGTCTTCCTCAAACTCCAAAGAAGGACAATATACAGCCCAACTAATATCAAAATACTTATATATATATATATATATGATAAATTGTCTACCATGGGTATGTAGAACACAGTGTATATTTGTTAAATTTAGTATTATTGTTAAGAAACTCAATTTTTAATATTTTTTCACCAGAGTAACCTCTTCGTTTTAGGTAGTTTACACGTCTGGAGTGATAATAGTAGTAAATACTAACATTATTGATTTCCAATGATCATAATATTTAGAAATATAATGTAAGAGGCTAATGTTTGGTTAGCTGACAATGAATGTTATGTAGAGACCAATACAATAGAAGATCAGGATCTGTCCATTTTAGTCCAAAAGGATTGGTAACAGCAATATAAAAGATAATAACAATAATAATATGAACATATGCAAAAACAAATCTTTACAAAAATGCTCTCTCTTTAGTTAAGTAATGTCAAAGGTTTCTGTTCCAAATTTTCTTTTGTGAAAGCTTCTCTTCATTCTGGCTATTTACCTTAATTTTGACTCATTTGTACAGTTTTGCTATATATGCTCAACAGAATCTTCCAGCTGTTAGAGTAAAAGAACTTGAATGTAAAGATACAACTTTCATGTGCTTTAGTTTGTCTCGTCTTTAGGCCACTTGTTACATGATTTTTTTGTATCAATCTCACTTTCCTGATTCTTGTTCAGTTATTACATCAATATCTAATTCCATTGATAAGGCCTTAGAGAAGTTCCACACTGCTGATATCTATGTCTTTGGTGACTTCAATACTCATCGAATGTTGTTACCTAATTTTCTTGCATCACTCTCCCTTTCCTGATTCTTCTTCAGTTATTACATCAATATCGAATTCTATTGACAAGGCCTTAGAGAAGCTCCACACTGCTGATATCTATGTCTTTGGTGACTTCAATACTCATCCCATAGCCTCGTTGACTTATTATAACAGGAGGGACAGAACTGCAGAAATTATTCACAATTTGGCTTTTGCCCATGATCAATAATATTTTCTGATTCAGACTCAAAAGAACCTTCTCTTTTAAATCACTCTTTGACTGTTGTTCCTAAGCATGGTACACTTACATCTTTACCTCCTTTTATTTCTTCTGCACATGTTGTTGTCACTGTTGAGGTTAAGCTGACTGTTTCAAATTTTGTTGACAAGCCATATCACTCTAAGTCTCTTTAATTTGGTCAGGCTTACTTGGATGGGGTTCATTATTTTCTTGGTAATATTCCACGGGATTCAGTCTTAATCAAATTAGCTTGTGAAGCTGCAAATGAATTCACAGTACGGGTGCAAGTCGGTATCAAAACTTTTGTACTTACTTGTAGCTACAAAGGCAAAGCTTATTTTCTTCCATGGTTCAATGCTTATTGCTTTTCTGCCAGTGATCATCTCAATCATTTTTGTATTCAGTTTCAACATGATTGAAGTGATGAATCTCTAGTTTCTTTGCGACAGGCTAGCAATGCTTTTAAAAGGGTGATTTCCGATGCTAAATCTCTCTATGTTGAGCATTTTTACTCAAAAGGCTTGCAAGTCGAGATTTCCAACTGGTCATCACCAGTGTTCTCTTGATTCCAGCTCACTTCTGCACTTTCTGGCTTCCCACTCTGTCTTTGTATGTGATCTTCTCCATTCATCTCTACCTCTATGTTTCACAAAGCTCGAGCATCCTAATGTCGGTCTTCTTCATAGTCCTCCTTTTTGATCTGTATGAAAGCACACTCAGCAGGTGAAATGCTTTGGAACCTTGGCGGTACTGTCATGGAATAACGAAACCTTATTGTATACTTGAAAGAAAATGAATGAAGAACATACTAAAAAATCAATCCTGCGAAAAAAACCATTTTGTTTAAAGAAAGTAAATTGGAATTAGGTATCTTTCTTTTTCTCTGTGTATATATATGTGCTACACAAAAGGTGAAATGACAAAAATAGAAGATAATTGTAACTAATAGTGTGCAATTCTGACTCGCATTTTTCTTGGTTTACGTCCTGTATAATGCTCTCCTAAACACAGTTAATACCTTTTGTTATAAATGATAATAGATCACTTCAATATGATATCCGTGATATCTATGATATCTACGATATCCCTGATATCTATGATATCCGTGATATCTATGATATCCGTGATATCTATGATATCCGTGATATGTATGATATCTATGATATCCCTGATATCTACGATTTCCGTGATAGCTATGATATCTATGATATCCGTGATAGCTATGATATATCTGATATCCGTGATATCCATGATATCTATGATATCTATGATATCTATGATATCTATGATATCTATGATATCTATGATATCTATGATATCTATGATATCCCTGATATCTATGATATCCCTGATATCTATGATATCCATGATAGCTATGATATCCGTGATAGCTATGATATATCTGATATCTTTGAAAGATATGATAGTTATGATAGCTTTGATATCCCTGATATCTATGATATCTGTGATATCTATGATATCTATGATATCCCTGATATCTACGATATCCATGATAGCTATGATATCCGTGATAGCTATGATATATCTGATATCTTTGAAAGATATGATAGTTATGATATCTATGATATCCCTGATATCTATGATATCCGTGATATCTATGATATCTATGTTATCCCTGATATCTACGATATCCATGATAGCTATGATATCCGTGATAGCTATGATATATCTGATATCTTTGAAAGATATGATAGTTATGATATCTATGCTATCCGTGATATCTATGATATCTATGAAATCCCTGATATCTATGATATTCCTGATAAATATGATATATATGATATATATGATATATATGATATAAATCATATATATATATATATATCATATATCATATATATGATATATATTATATGTCCTATTTATATATATATACAAATATATGTATATATATCATATTTGTACTATGATACGTATAAAGTTGAAAATTTTCTTTGAATACAATTTGCTCTTCAAAGTACAAACGCGAAAAGTTATTTAAAGAAATGGTCACATATACTAAATTATTTCTTGCATTATATTATTTAGATAATTTGGCCTGATTGTAATCAAGAAACGTTTCCCATCAAGAGGAAATATCAGTTAGAGAGAAGTAGGAACAACACAGCCCTTTATTGAAGCAATTTATTAAAATATTGAAGAAAAATAAAGCATCGTATCTTCAAATATCAAAACTGGAAACAAAATGCAGAGAGAAAATTACACCTTTTAAAAATATTTCCTTTGATAATTTTGACATTTTTTCATCTATTACCCAGAATACATAAAACTTGAGAAAAGTTGAGAAGACACACTTTTAAATAGATTGTATTTAACAATAGTTTTGTCTACGAAACACAAAATGGAAATGATAACATAGATGAACACTACTACTGATCAAGAAAAACAAACAAAGAGAAACGGAACGAAAGAAATGTAATATTAAGCAAATAACATATCGATAAGAAGAGGCAAAATAATTTTGAAAAACCTGAAACAATATCTAGAATTAAGTTTAAAAACAGTTTTGTGCTAGACAAAAGATATAATCATTCATGTTATTGTTTTTAAAGAAGTAAGTAAACAATTCATTTACCTTAAAGGCCACTATTCTATATCCGTAATTTTCACTTGATATATCAGGCCAAGCATTGATAGCTGATAGCTTCAATAATTTTTCTTCATAGGATAAGTGAATAAGTCTGTACATCCAAGTTAATGTGGTTCACAGCAATTAAAATGTGTACTCTAATTAATAAACCACAAGAAAGCAATGTGGTTCAGTGTCAAACAAAAAGACTAGAGAACTCAACGACAAGCACTCACAGTTGAAAAAGAACAGAATGTTAGTCAATAAAAATCCTCTTGACCAGATTAATCTTGTTCACAAAGTAGGGATAGAATCTTTGAAACACTGATTAATTGAAATATCTCAGTTCCTCAGTCTCGCAGTGAAACAAATTGTGCTAGCACTTAATTTTATATTAATTTTAAACTTTTCAGCTATTAAGTGTATTTACTGTTTTTCTTTTTCTTTACATTAACTGGTAATATACAAGCTTACACTTCCAGTATTTGTAAAAAATTCTTTCCAAGATTTGGTAACAACATGTTGCTTCAGATCCTAAGATCTTTGCTAAAGGTCCTGTTGGTGCAAAACTACTGTTTTTGTCTTCATTCAATTTTCCTTGACTCTGTTGGACTGCTGCTTTGCTTGTATATTAAAGCCCTAATAAGTATGAGAAATAATTTCATAAATAGGTATCCTACAATATTTGTAATGCTGTTACTAACTTATGATATTTAAAGAGTTAAAGTTCTTTGTCATTCACTCTACTGCTACATGGTACCACTAAGTCTTTTATTTTTTGTACTTATCTTCTTTTTCAATTGTCTTTCCAATCCCATCATGTTACCTTGAACATAGGTTTAGTTTTTGTTTTCATTTGCTGAGTTTAATTAAACCATGACTTAAGATTTTCTTCACTGTTTACTCGACTTTAGGGTTTATTGCTGGATTTTTTAAAAAGGAGTCAACATAAGAATAATTGTTGTTCTTATCTTAATTTGGTTTCCGTAACATATTTTAAAACCCATTTGCAAAAGTCTGCATGATAAAAGAGATCCTTTTTTACATTTCCCTAACATTTTCTTCTTATTATTTATAACAAATCTTTTAAAGATATATATGAGGTTCCCTTTATTATATTTATTTTAACATCAGCTGATTTCAAATGAAAATTCGAAAGAAAAATTAATTCTTGTTGTGCTGGCTTTGTTGACTACTTGTTTCGGATCTGATAATTGAAAGGAAGATTATCTTGAAAGGAAGATTAAAAATTTCAATAGATCTCTTAAGATCTATTAATAATATTAACAACTGTGACAGTTCAATGGAGTAGTGATTGATTTAAAAGAAAGCAAATCATTTCTCTTTGCTATCTTCAAGCGCATAAGCTGAAACATTACACAAATTTGCACAAATTTGCACAAACAAAGAAAAATCATCAATATTCCTTAACTATTATTTAATTTTTCTTTCCAAAATGTCTAGTTCCTCCACTCTCTTTCTAAAAGAGACAGTTTTTGAAATGATATTTTTCACATACGTTGTTTGACCAGGCTCCCTTCGTTAAAAATCTCATTGCAAACAAGTACATAGCGTCGAGCCTCCAATAGAAATACAAATTGCCTCCCAAGTTCAGATAGGCTAATCTCAACATGCATGGGGGAGTGGAGGAGTCGAGGGGTCAAGGAAATATACAAACAGGAAGGTTTTGAAGTGGTAGAAAAGTGAAAAATGTGAATGCCTGTGACTATACTGTTTCCCCCAATGAAAGGTATTCTTTTCAGTGTGATTTATCCCCGGTAACAGGGGCTCAAGATGGGGCCCTTGACATGAAAAGTATGGTTGGAAAATGATTTGGTTGAGAACGGCTGCCAACAGCTACATCAGTAGCATAGGTAGCATCATACTGCATTATACTATATTAAACTAATCTATTCTGTACTTTTCTATATGTTACTGAAAGCTTTGTGTTTTAATTGATACTTGGGATAGACAACCCTCCAAGTAATAATTTTCATTTGGTGACAGATGGATATTAACAGGAGGGGAGTTGTTTTGCTGGCTAACTCGCAAGTGCTGCCTTCAAACTCTACCACCTGGTCTTGCCTGATATCTTGGTCTTCTTGGTGGTGCACATACTACTTACAGGCAGTTGCAAGCAGTTTAACAGAATCTTCAGCTCTGACAGAGGAGCTCCTGAATTTTTATCAAAGATCTGTTTGGAAATTAGTTGACATTTCTTTGCCTTGCTATTTTTTCCCCTGCAATGTTCAAATATTTAAGCCTGCAATAATCCCCTCTGCCTGTTTTTTTAACAGAATTGGATTGGCTCAATCAAAGCAATTTTGAAAGTCTAAAGACTTCACGTTGTGTGGTCTCCTTGATTTTGAGATCAGAGCCAAAGGTCAAGACTCCCTCCCTAACTGCCTCATGTGGCAGTTTGCTTGTGTCAACATAAAAATCAGATACATTTTGGTCTAATACCAAAATTTTGTTACTGACACTCATGCTGTTTTGAGCAGGTGTTAAAGCTGGTTTCCTCCCTGAAAGAGATAGTCTGCATGAGTAAAAGACAAACAAAAATAAATATGCTGAAAAGGAAATACTAGGAATGCTGTTAATGAGAATACGGACTGTGGAATCTATTTCTTTTCTATGAACAGAACAAGAGATCAGAATTTATGAGTTTAAGTCTTGATAAATTAGTTTGTGATCTACCAAAAGAAGTCTTCAAGTATACTTCTAAAGAATTCAAAAATAAAAAACTGAAACTGATAATAATAAAAGGCTTTATATTCGAACGAGTTCGTAGACAGTTTTAAGAAATTTGAAAACAAAAAGCTGCCAACAAAAGGCAACAAAAGATTTTTATAGTATTCTTAATGATGAGCATATTTCAGACGAAGATTATAATCATGCTAAAAAGGTTTGGGATACTTTTAATTTTAAATCATTAGGCAAATATCATGATCCATTCTGCAAGATAGTTTCTATGTAATGGGTACTATATGTAAAATTGTGTAGTCTGTTGGAAACAAGGAATGTACATACTTTCGACAGTACGGGCTATAGTGTTATTAGTTGAAAATTTGCTGTGTCTGTCGGTAAGGCTTTTTAATACACTAATACAATCACTCCTTGTTTCCAAATGAACGAGAACGTTTCCTCTTTTCAGACTTTTATTCCGATTCTACAAAACAGTGTACGTAATTGGGGACAATTTTGAAAGACTTTTCAGAGAAATTAGATTTGATTTGGAGGATCAACTATGCGTTTACAATATTTCCAGTTATTCTTCCTGTAAAACTCTTCTTGATCAAAGTAATTATTTTCTCATTTTCAGAACTGAATTCAAAACAATCTGCTAACATATTTTATCTCTTCTACAGCAGGGGTTTATTGTACAAGCGTATTTAAGAATTTTCTGAGACGTTTTTATGAGCTATTTGTCTTTTGGTTTTTTTTGGTTTTCAACTTTACCATAATTATAGTCAAAGAAATCGTGAATCAACCTTTGAAAATTTCGTGTCATGAAAATTCTGAACTTTATGGACTCAAATGAAGCCATAGATGTAGGAGCTTTTTCATGTCATGAGTTTTATGCTCTTTCTGAGGTACCTTTGTCAAAGCCTGACGATGCGAGAAGTATGACTTAACTCTTTCTTTTAAATAGCTTCTGGGTAATGGTTTTAATGTTTCTTTTGGTTGCTCGTTAATAATAATAATAATAAAATAATAACAAAGTTCATGTCCAGCATGACAGCCCGCACAGGGAGATGGTATTCACCTGCCAGACGAGAAAACTTAACCCCGGCTACCGACCAGTAGCTTTAGAGGTTAAGCACCTTCCTCAATATGTTGGAGGTTACAATGATGGTAGATGTTTGCAGTCCACCCAAG
>RDPX01000237.1:1305666-1324694 GCA_003991215.1 Morbakka virulenta | reverse complement strand
TGTCTGTACTATCGAAAATCATCGAAAGAGCAGTGCACAAGCAACTACTTGACCATCTGGAAAATAATAACCTTGTTACAGAATTTCAATTTGGCTATCGCTCCAAACGGTCAACTGAACATGCTGCAACATTGTTTGCCGATAGCATTCGGAGAGAAATGAACAATGGGAAGCTTGTTGGAGCTGTCTTTATGGATTTGAGCAGTGCTTTTGACACACTAGGACATAGTACGTTAATAGCCAAGCTTAAATCGTATGGCATCAGTAGCGGGGAGATTTTATGGTTTAACTATTACCTATTTCACCGAAGGCAGATTGTTCAATACGGAAGTGAACTTTCATCTTGTTATTCAGTTTACTCAGGTGTCTCCCAGGGGTCGATTCTGGGACCGATTCTGTTTTCAATCTATTTTAATGACCTAAGTGATTGCCTGCATTCCGCCAAAGCCATCATGTATGCAGATTACACAGTGATTTATTATGCTGACCGCGATATTAATACTATTGAACAGTGTCTAAATAGTGAGTTTGAGAAAATCGCAATATACCTAGATGACTCCGAATTGATCTTAAATCTCAAGAAAGGCAAGGCTGAGTCAATGCTGTTCGGTTCTTCCCAGAGACTTGCAAAATCACCGAAGCAGTTTGAAGTCAAGTACAGAAACACCATCATAAACAACACGAACACATACGAATATCTGGGTAACTTGATGGACCCAAGCTTGACCATGAGCGAAAATTTCGGTAAACGATGCAGAACAGCTGCTGGTCGCATGCACCTGTTATGCAAGATACGCCCCTATCTCACGGCACAAGCTGCTGAAAAAGTATATGAGATGATGATAGTACCTATATTGACATATTGTGGAAACGTCAAACTCCTGCTATCCAATACTCAGCAAGCCTCGTTGAAATCCATCGATAATCAAGCTTCATCCATTATATACAGAGAAAGTACAACTAAACACTCTTTTGTTTACAACTTGATTAAACGCAATGCTTGTTGCACAGTACGAAAATGTTTGGATAAGAATACTTGCAGCCCTTTTAAGAGTATTTTGAACTAAACTGTCATGAACGGGAAACAAGAAATAAAAACTTACTGTTGAAATTGCCAAAAATATAACTTGAAAAAGGAAGACAATCGTTCTTCTGCACCGGGGCTAAGTTATAAAATGACTCACCTGTACATGTGCGTAAGGAAGAATCTTTTGCCAATTTTAGAAACATTTTAAAGAATGTTTAGCTTTTCATGATTTTAAATTCGTAAACTCACTTTTTTTTCTACACTCTCTCTTTTATTCGCCCCTTTTCTTTTTCTTTTATTTGCAATTGATTTTAAATAAAGTAGAATTTTACCTTTAATTTCATTTTTGCTCTACCAGATTCGGCCTTTTTATTTTATTTTTTATTTTTCTTAAACAGGACAAACTAGGATAGCAGTTTTACTTTGTATATATTGCATATATTGTAAATACTGAAGTTTTATCCTGTATAAAAATTGAGAAATAATAATAAATAATAATAATATTAATAGAACATCATAAGAGCAAATCTAGTTAAAAAGCTTAGGTTGATGAATATATAGAACAACTGAATATTCATTCTTTGTAAGTGTTGCCTTTTTTGTCGAGGATACCACTTAATTATGTAAAAATCAAATCAAGAACTATACTACTCTTGTCTTTTTTTCATCCTTGAATGAATAATGCGGACCCTGCTCGCAACGAATTGGGTCACGCTGTCTTATCAAGTGATGGAATTATCCTATTCCATAAAATGCTACATTATCACTATTTCCTTTCATAACTCTGTGTTATGTTCTATTGTATCATGCCTTATATATGTGTATATATATATATGCATATATATTAAAAATGTATGAAATTTTAATAAATTATTTTTAATTTATTTATATATTATATAAAATATTAATGTATACTGTGTTTTAAATATTAATATATTATATTATATATAAAATATTAATAAATCATATTATATTCAATCATCCTTTTCCATAAAATAATACATTATATTATCTCTTTTTATAACTCTTGATTAATTCATTAAAATACAAACGTATCTTTTATCATGAGTGTTTGTATGTTTGTAAGTCTATCATTCGAAGAAAAAACTATGGCAAATTGAAGAGTAGCTGTTAATGCCATTGCCGTTAGGTACCAATCAACAGCCAGAGTAGCTTGAACTTCATTCGAATTCAAAGAATAGTAACAGCAGTACTATGATATGGTAAGGTCAGCTGAGGTATAAATCTTTTTTTCAAGTCAGCTGAATAGTAAAATGATGTTCATCTAAACAGTAATTCTCAAATTATGAATTTTATATTAATGAATTTTTAGATTATGAACAAACATACTAGAGCACTCCAGCTAGTTCTATATTACAAATTATATTTGAAGATGTAGAATTAAAACTAAGACAAATAAAAGATAGGTTGCATCGCCACCATTTTCTCCGGGGTTTATAGCTAGTAGCAATGTTAGCTGAACTCAGATGAACCAAAACCATGCAGACTTTAAAATATCGACAATCAAAGAAAATAAATCAAATAGAAAGTTTGTCAGAATTTTGAGCTTTTTAATTTTTGTCGATTTATTAAATACAGTCAAGATGATTTTGCATTAACATGGTGTCCTTTTGTATCAGCATGAAAAGCCAGTTATCAACATGAGTTTCAAATAGAATCAAAATAGTGACCCCGAATTGTACAATCAGATTGCCTTATATATACATATTATATATATATAAATATAAATATGTATATATGTATGTATAGGTATGAACTTTTTTTCAACCAATTATGTTATTATGTTATTTGGTACTAAGCACCTATATTATTAATATAATTACTTTGTTTAAAGAAGACATTGTGTTAAAATGATTCAATGGTAAATCAACTTACCAACCAACATCAACAATATTGCATGAAATATCGTAACAGAAATTCTCCCTGTTCTTCATCCATTTCTCACATAAATGGTGACTCTAAACCTGTTTTCAAATTGCCTGTAAATACAAAAGGTGTTCCGTTATAATAAGCTTTCGATATGACTCTGCTTAAGTAAACAATCCATTTGTAAGACTTTGTTGACTGCACAAGCACGAAATTGAAAGAAAAACAGATGAAAGAAAATGGATTTGTCCAGTCTTGCCGAAAATGTGTTTCTTCTGTTAAAAAACGTCTTTTTCGTTAACCTGACTTCAAATGAAATGAATTGAATATGTGTGAAATAGATTTGAAGTGTAAATTGTTCAAATTAACAAGTACAGTTTAACTCAGCAAGACATTATTGTCTTTTGAAGGGACCAGCACTACCTAGGTAGGTCATTTTAACGTATTTTACAAACACATCGGATATCGTCATTGTTGAATAACTGGTAACAAATTCAATCTGAAAAAGAGAGCCTGTGGCTTATTATTGAAGTTAAATAAGAAGGGAGATAAAATTACACCATGACAAATAAGTTTTTCAGTAAAAACGGTAATCACGTATTGCTATAATTCAGTTACATGTTACTGAATACAATGCAATCATTATAAAGATCAATGAAATGTAGAAACTTATAGCTGCAGAACATCAGATAAAATTTCATATAACGCTGTCACAAAACTAATGTTTATGAAACTCTATTAAAATTAACATAATTGTTGTGAAGAATATGGATTTCAAGATGACATAACCTGGGTCTATTACTGGATCCAAATCATAAAAGGTGACTAGCCTTTGAAACAATTTTGGGGTGTAGATATGGGCTAATAAATATTAAATAATAAGTATTTAAAAGAGATATAAGATCAGAAACTGTAATCAGAACAAAGTTCAGTTTGTCAACAAGTTTAACATTGTAGCTTTACAAACAATATCCATTCACTATCTCTCTATTATTACTACCAGCTGCTATCAACATTAGTTCAGTTAATGCAGCGCTTGAAAATCATTTCATTTCACTGCAGTGTCATTAAAGCCACTTTGTAGCCATTATTATGATGTGAAGTAATGTCAACATCTACTCTTCTACGGCTAATATTATTGCTACCACCATTACTGTTATTACTACTACCACCACTACTACTTCTAGTACTACTACTACTACTACTGCAATACTGCAACTAGAAATACTTTTAGTTGTAGTACTCCTACAACAACTACTACTACTTTTAGTACTACTACTACCACCACCACTACTACTGCTGCTTCTCCTACCACTATCACTATTACTACTACTACTACTACTACTACTACTTCTACTACAACCACTACTACTGCTGCTGATGCAGCTCCTCCTCGTCCTCCTCCTCCTGCTACTACTATTAATACTGCTACTACTTGTACTACTACCATTACTATTACCATTACTACTACTGCTGCTACTACTTTTACTATTAATGCTGCTACTACTACTACTACTGCTACTACTATTACTTAAACTACTACCACTACGACACAGCTAAAGGTAGTGATTGATGAACTGTTATGTGTCATAACTAACAAGATTGACACTCTGCCACCTGTGACAATTACACAATTGTGTGTACTTACTTACTTATCCTCTGTGTTCTGCTTCTTTGGAAGTCGAGGACATCCCATAGATGCAATCAGACCTTCGTTGAAACGTTTCCAGTTCTTCTTCTCTCTTGCTTTTTCCCTTAGGCTCTTGAGCTGTTTTCTGGTACGGAGTTGCCTAAGTCCGGAGTTTTTGATGTCTTCACGGATGGTGCTGAGAAGATTTGTAGAGTGGCGTCCTATTCTGGCTTTATACATTGTTGCTCCTGATATGGCGAATTCAAGGGCTTTCTGGGTGGGGGTGTTGATGTCCATGCGTAGGACATGACCTAGCATAGACCATCTTCGCTTTGCTACTAGTGTAGATATAGGATCCGTTTGGCAGATTTTATACAGTTCTTTATTACTGATTACGCTTTTGGGCCATAGGTGACCTGTTATCGTTCGCAAGTGTTTACGGTGGCATATATCTATTTTATTCATCATAGCTTTGTTGGTAGCCCAACTGTCGCAATTATATAGCATGATGGAGAGGCAGTACGCGTTATAAAGTTTGAGTCTGGTTTTGAGCGGAATTTTATTGCGGCGAGACCAGATTTTTGATAATAATTTAAATGCTATGTTGCCTTGGATGCATCTGGCAGAGATGTCTGCTGAACTACATAGCAGGGACCCTAACGTTTTACACTTACGCCAGTTTTCGCAGCCTCGGATAGGTGTTCCTTCTGGATCAGTTTCAGATATTTCGGCAAGATATATGTGTGTAAACTCAGTTTTACTTTCGTTCATAAATAGATTTTCTTCTTTAAGTTTTTCTGCAGCAATTTTTTGTAATTTTTCCAGAGGTTCTTTTTCTTCATCTAAAAAGTCGATATCGTCTGCATATTCCATTTCCAGTGGCATACCAAGGCAAGAAACGAGAGGATTTGGTCTGATGGAGTTATTTCTTATTTTTCTTAGAGCGTGTGAGAGATAACATGTGAATAATACTGGTGATAAACCATCTCCTTGAGGTGATCCTATGGAGGTTTCAAATGAATCGGAGAGTGCGTTTTTTATTCGAACACGAAGAGATGTTCCTGATAGTAGTATACGCACAAGTCTTAGTTCGTCTTCATTGCATCCTGCGTGTATAAGAATCTCGAGTATACGTTTGCGTTTGATGGTATCAAAGGCTTTTGACATATCGATACCCATCTTGTGGAAGTCCCATTTTCTAGCAAGAACGACGGATGTTAACATGCGTTGTGCCCAGACGATGTCGGCACAGCTTCTACCTCTTTTGAATCCGCTTTGATGTAATCCTGTATATTTGTCTACTTTATCCCTTATTCTATTCAGAGTAATGGTGGATAAAATTTTTCTTGTGCTGTTCAGTAGTGTGATCGGACGGAGGTTTGCAGGGGGGCCTTGAGGTTTTTTTGGCTTTGGTATGGTTATCAAGATGCCTTCCTTTAGCGAATCAATCGGTGTATGTTGAGCAAAGGCTGAGTTGAATATATTGGCAAGTGGGGCGGCAACGACTTCTTTACCGTACTTAAATAGCTCATTGTTCATGTCATCGGGACCGGCTGCTCTATCATTCTGGAGGTATTTGATGGCAATATCTATTTCTGCTACAGTGATCGGTTTATTGAGTGGTCTTGGATTTCCCTCAAATGGTTCTAGTGGGATGTCAGTATCATCAGTGAATTGTCGTTGAAACCATTCTTTTATTATTTGTGCTTTGTTTGTATCTGAGCCCATGAAGTTGCCTTCTTCATTCTGGACGATGATGGCTGGTGTCGGTTTCATGGTACGAAGTTTCTTTGCGGCTTTGAACATTCTACGACTGTCATCAGTAGATGCGATTTCATCTGCCAGGCTGTCTGCTTCTTCTATGGCAATGTTTTTCAGTCGTTTGTTGATTTGGCGCAAGATATCGTTGCGTTTCTTGCGGAGCTCAGTGGTATCTCTACTAACACCTTTTTGGTAAATTTTTAGGCGGAGCGATTTTTGTTGTTCCGATAATTCAACAACAGTCGGATCGAGTGTTTTAGATTTTTTGCTGTATTTGACAGTGCCAGCTGCTTCTTTTGCAGAGGTTTTTATACATGTGAGCAGATTTGAGAGAGCTTTGTTGGGATTGGGATCTGTAGTTTGTTGATCCAAATTAATTTGCAAGAGCCTTTGGTAATTGTATTTGATATCGGTGTTTCTGCGTATGTTTTCTATGTTGATTTTTTCATTGGCGGGTTTCTTTGGTCGTTGCTTATGGACCAGATGAAGTTGATTGATTCTTATCCTGGAAACTACTAGTTTGTGATCCGAATTGGTATCTGTACCTCCGTATGATCGAGAATTTTGTATGATTGCGGTTGCTGACTTTTGGCATAGGATATAATCAATTTGATTGAAGACCGGTTTAGTGGCTTTAGAGCCTGTCTCACGGTTTTTATCAGCGATGTGGCATATCCAAGTGGTTCTGTGCCTACTGGGATGTTTAAAGGCTGTGTTGGTAGCAAATAGCTCATTGTTTGTGAGAAAATTTACGAGAGCTTCTCCATTTGTGTTACGTTTGCCTATACTGTATGATCCCATACAGGTTTGTAAACCAGCAGTGATATCATTCGGTGTTAACTTTCCTAGCTTGGAATTGAAATCACCACAAACGAATAGTTTCCATCTCGATGGTATCTTGATGGCTGATGTTAATTCCAAGTAGAATTTTTCGAGCATAGCCGGTGATGCTGATGCACGTTCGCTAGTTGGACCGTATACGTTTACTACTCTTGTTTTGAGAGGAGTACCTTTCCGAGTGGGTATGCTAATATCTAGAAAGCATACTCTGTCGCTTATGTATTTGTATTCATACCCACAGCTCGATAGTCTGGGGCCTATTATAAAGCCCATGCCGCGAAAAGTGGCTTCTTTTTGTTCCAAAAGGATGATTTTATATCCTGCTGGTGTGGATTTTTCAAAATGTTCTTTTGTTTTTGTTTCTTGTATGCAGAGGATGTCAATGTTGTATTGGTTGCAATCTTTGATTAGTGACTCTTGTTTAGCGTAAGCAGTGAGGCCTCGAACATTCCATGTGCCAATACCAAATTCCCATTGTTTTGGTTGTTTTCTTGGATGATGAACTATAGATTTTGTTTCACGAGGGGTAGATACTTTTGCAGTGGGCCGAGGGGTTATCCTTTTACCACCCATAGCAAATGCGATGATCAGTTCGCAATCCTGATAGCAATTGGTTTCACAGTGTAGCTGCTACTCACAGGAGATACCACGAGAAGGTTGCCATCTTCCTCTCCCACAATTGTGTGTGAACTCTTTTAAAGATGAAGAGATAGAAGCTTTCAAGAAGGCCTTCTTTGCTTTATGTGCAGGTGAGACCACATCTCGCTTTAAAAGAAGAGTGGGTGCTGACAAGAACAGACATAACATTGAGGATATTATCAAACTTCTTCAAGAAAAAGGTGATAATGTAGCAAAGTATGTAGCCCTTGGCAAATTAGCCCCAATAACCTTTGACAGTGTTGATGTTTTTGTCTTGCTCAATGAGATTCGCAAAACACAAAATGAAGTAACCTTCTTAAAGCAGACAGTGCAAGCACAGACTAATATTGCAAAAGACCTACAGGGCACAATGACCAGTATGGACACTCCTGTAAGCAGAATGGAGAGGAAATGTGATGATCCTTTGGGACACAATATGCTCCTTGACTCGGGACATGGTGCTATAAATAAAAATATGTTCAAAATACCAGGTGGATATGCTGCAGCTCTGGCGACCAATGCTACAACGAATAGTAAAATGATCAACATAGTGGCACCCCCTATGACGAGGGCTGGCGTTGTTGGTGGTGGTAGCCGAAAACCCAATGGTATTGTCGGCACAGGCGGAGGTGGAAAAATTGCGACGTTAAAACGCCAGCGGTCTGCTAATGTATTTGGAACCCGATATGAAAAAGTACTTAGAGGAGAAGTTGCATTTGAAGATACAGGTCGAAAAAGTGAAAACCAAATACGAAACGTATGCATCGTTTCTTATCGAACCTAGGTGCGTGAATCCTGAGGTCTTCATGGACCTAAACTTGTGGCTTGAAGAGGCATTGGTTAGGTGGTGGAGAAAGCCCCGTAAAGAGAGACAGCCTCAACCCATGGCCAGGCTAAGCATACCGACAACTGCAATCCAGCACAACAGTATGGGCAACAAAAGCAACGATGATGAAACACACCCAAAATCAGTTTAGTTGAAACTTTCCACCTACAATTGCCGGGGCCTTCCCAAAAGTCGGCAGTCATTATGTCTTAGACCAGACATTATAAACGTAATAGAAGATAGTGATTTAATCTGTTTTCAAGAGACATGGTATACAAAAAATGAACTTGGAAAAATTAATAATCTTCATGAGACCATGGAATTGGCACAGCAAGTGGTAGTGAAATTATTCATGGACATCCGCCTGGTCGTACTTCTTTTCTCTGGAAGATAACTTGAACAATATATAAAACCACTAGATTTTAATTTAGACTGGTGTGTTGCTATTGAATTGACTATAAAGACCACGAAAAGTGTTATATTTAATGTTTACTTGCCTTATCAGGCAAGTCATAATGAAGATGAATATATGGAGAAACATTGGGTGCTGAAAGCAATCATCGAGGAGTTAAATATTACATGCTTTGAAGTTATCGGTGATTTTAATGCTAATCTGAGGGACATCGAAAATTCTTTATTTGCAGGACATCTGATTGATTTTTGTAATGAAAACAATCTAAAACTATCCTCTTGTATGATACTACCTAGAGACAGTTATACATATATCAGTGCTAGTTGGGCATCATTTTCATGGCTGGACCATATCATCACAAGTTCTGATTTTCATGATACTATTGAAAATATGTTTATTGATTATGATGTTGCATGTGATGATCACATCCCAATGGTGGTAGCTTTAAATGTAAAAAGTATTCCAGATATAACAAATGTATCAAATAATGTGAATACCACTAAATTGAAATAGGACAATTTGACACATGATGATATAAATAGATATTGTATTTAAACTGATAAATTGGTTAAGAATGTGGAAATCCCTACTGAGGCCATGCAATGTAAAATTTTTAAGTGTAAGAATGACAGTCACACATATGATATTAATGTGTTTTATAATAATATTATTGATTCGCTATGTTGTGCTAGTGATAATGTTTTTTCAACAAAGAAGGTTAGGCATTATGTAAATAAGCCTGGATGGGCTGATCATGTTGCTGATGTATATAATGCTTAAGTATGCTTTGAGATTTATACGAAGTAAAGAAACTATGTTCAGAAAGGAATCTCTTATAAAAAAGTTGACATCGTTGAACACAAATAAATTTTGAAAAGAAATTAAAATTATTAATAACTCTCAAGCTCCTCTGCCAACTAATATTGCTGGGGTCAAAGGTGAAAAAGAAATTGCTGAGTTATGGAAGCAGAATTTCTCTGACCTCTTCAACTGTGTGAAAAATGTAAATAACCAATAACCATTTGACCTTGATACAAATTATGATTATGTAACTGTAAATAATGGTGAACTAAGACGTGCAATCAAGGAGCTAAAGTTAAACAAAAGCTGNCGTTTACTACTCTTGTTTTGAGAGGAGTACCTTTCCGAGTGGGTATGCTAATATCTAGAAAGCATACTCTGTCGCTTATGTATTTGTATTCATACCCACAGCTCGATAGTCTGGGGCCTATTATAAAGCCCATGCCGCGAAAAGTGGCTTCTTTTTGTTCCAAAAGGATGATTTTATATCCTGCTGGTGTGGATTTTTCAAAATGTTCTTTTGTTTTTGTTTCTTGTATGCAGAGGATGTCAATGTTGTATTGGTTGCAATCTTTAATTAGTGACTCTTGTTTAGCGTAAGCAGTGAGTGTGTTTTTTTTTCATTCCTTCGACAAGATGGGTAACACATTAATCTCACGAAACAAATACGCAGAACCAAATTAAGAGGGAGCAAAATAGAGATATTCAGCAATAGATTTCTTTTAAAGAGGGTGACGGGTGAAACGAAATCAGAAGTTGGCAAGGAAAAGTTCACAGGAAAGAGAGCAAAACCAGGAAAAAGAAAAGCAGAGCTCACAAGCAAGGAGTTCCTTTCCAAGACTATTATTATTTTGAGTGGCCTCGGAAAACAATAGTAATATTAGAATAATAATAGCAACCATAACTATCTTATTCTGGATAAAATAGTAAGCTTTGTGAACGGCATCGATGTTTCTTTGTGTGAATAACTTCCTTCTTGTCAAAGGAAAATATCAGAAAGGTCGACTTCGTTATTACAGTCGCTTTTAAGAATTTGATCAGTTTTAGGAGAGGGAAACATATTATATGTTTTTATGGATTCAACCTCAAGATGTTTAGAGAAAGGGCTCGTTACACTGAGTACTAAAATCTGGTTAAGTAACTAGAGTATAAGCCCGCTAACCAAAACTCTGAAAGTTAACGCTAAGACATTTCGAGTTAAAAAAGGTTTGAGTCAGATAGATTTCATTTGTGTTGGTATTAGACTATCTGGACGTAATTCACGTTTGAATGGCAGATTATTCCTACATAATTTGAGACGCTTGGTTTTTATTTCTTAGTAAAACTTGACGTTGCGTGTCTTTCACTTTCTTAAAAATTTACACCGCATGTCTACTTAATAAAACCCACAACAGAGAAAGAAATATGCACTATGAATTACTCTACGACACAATGCTTTCCATAGACACCGTGTGACCTGTGTTTAATAACCTGTGTCTGTGAAAGAATGTTAAAAACCACTTGTTCGCTCCAACTTGGCTTGAAGATCTTTGTTAGCTGTCCCTGATACTTTAAATGTGGTCTCCCTTAAAACTTTCTTTTGTCTGTAAACTTGCTGGATGTTAAGCAGACTCGACGGTCCTTGGCAACCTTTTTATTCACATTTCCTAAAGCAATTGAATTTTACCATACAAGGAGCATAATAGTAACTGCAAATTTATTCACAAAAACCTCCTCAGGCAGAAAACAAGAATTCTTTCCTCCTAATTCGTCAGAGTTTAGCACTAGCTTCACCAAATGTGTCGTCATCTTATGATTCACAGCACTTTTTTAGTTTGTTTGAGATTTTCCAGATTTTTCAGCATATTTTTTGAAACTCGATCTTACGTTATTACGTGCGGCAAGCGCAAGTCTCAGAATTTAATGAGTTTTTGTTCTTGAGAAAAGGTTTAACTTTTTTATTATTGCTTGAACGCCTCCGCAATGATTCTGTGATTGAAAACACTGTGAAAACAGTGATTATTTGACCGAAAACACTAAAATTGGACATAATTGTTACAAAGGCAAACCCAAATCTCATCGCAAATCTCAGAAATGATTCCATAAACAGTTGTTTTACCAAGTCTGTAATGAATAGACTTACAGTTGCTAGATACCGCAAAGTTGCTACCAGCCTTTCCCCAGGCTGGAAATCAATGTCTGTTTGCAAGAGCAAGTCGATCTTTTCCAGAAATTCCAGAAGTTCGTCAAAGCTCTCTTTTGACATTCTAAAATAGTGGTGATGTTTTTCCTTGTCCACATTTCTTAATTCTTGAATGAGGGAGTGATATTCTCCTCTTTGACATCTCGTGGTATTTTCCTTTCGAACATGGGATCGTCGCTGTTACTTTTGATATAACTGATACTATGAGGAAGGTTTCTCTTCGACGGCATCTCTGAAACCGGTCTATTAATTTTGCTAACAGTACGCATTTCCTTTAAGGATAATGTTTTGTTTAAGCAAAAAAAAATATTGCGTCAAATTATAAGCAATAATTTTCAAAGTATTAACCGGGCTTAACCCACTGAACCAACGATGTCTGTTGAGCCTGCAAACAATTTCTCCTGTTAGTTCTGGCTAATAATATTTAATTATCTGATTACTAGTTAATGAGAGTATTACAGCATTATCATAATGAATTTCCTGCATGTTTTTGGAAAGTTCCAAGATACTAGGATGCTTTGTTTGGCCAGCATTTTTAACTCCTTGGTCACCTTTTTTTCAACCACAAAAGTTTCTTGCTCAAACACACAATCGTTTGCCCAAGCACCTTCTAATTTTGCTTACACAAAAAATTAACCTCCTGAGCAAAAAAATTAAACCCTTTAAGCAATCATTTATTTTTTCCTTGAAGGCTTAAGCAAAATTATATGTAATTAAGGAGTACAATTCAGACATTGTGACGCCAAGGCCACAATTTTTTTGCTTAAGCAAAAAATCACGTGGAAAATTACGAAGCATAAACCAGATTTTGCAATGAAGTTTCGTAATGCCAGGACCAGGGCTGGTGGCCCGTCTTGGACAGATACCTAATTTACCCCCCCCCCCAATTCTATAGTCCTGCTGGCGAGCAAAAACGGATATCGAAAGGGACCAAGAATCTGACACTGTTCAAGATGAATACGGTTTACAAAACATTGTTGGTGGGGTGCTTATCATCAACATAGTCAATCTTTGGTGCAAGGTATTTACCACGTCGCGAGTTGTCAAATTTCTGACTCACGACACGATAAATATCCAACATCAATGGCTTCTAATGAGTCCATCAAATCATGAACTTTCAAGAATAGCCAATCTTCCTTTGATACCACAAACGTTTCCCGACAAGTAACAACAACCCCATTGAACAATCTCTCCTTTGAGATATGTCAATAGCCGCAGGTCTTAAGAAATTTTGTGTCTGGTAACATATTATATGATACGATATGATATGGTATTATATTATATTATATTATATTATATTATATTATATTATATTATATTATATTATATTATATTATATTATATTATATTATATTATATTATATTATATTATATTATATTATATTATATTATATTATATTATATTATATTATATTATATTATATTATATTATATTATATTATATTATATTATATTATATTATATTATATTATATTATATTATATTATATTATATTATATTATATTATATTATATTATATTATATTATATTATATTATATTATATTATATTATATTATATTATATTATATTATATTATATTATATTATATTATATTATATTATATTATATTATATTATATTATATTATATTATATTATATATTTACTAATAAAGCTTTTGAAGATGATGACTCTTTGGTAATTAGTGACGCAAGATGGACAGGATATGGAAAAAGGAAGCTAGCATCTGGCCACACAATACTGTCCTGAGGAGCCTCGAGAGGGGGACCTCGACTAATAAAGGCCAGATTCAACTCTAAATACACCAAGCTAACTGTAGTAGTGTGTTATGCCCCAACTGAAGATGATGACTAGAATGACAAGGACATTTTCTGAAGGCGCATGAGTTTAAGTGCCGGTGTGATGCATGGTACGTAGGGTGTGCGTCCTTGAGGCTGATAAAAAAAATAAAACAGCGCTTGGGCATTGTTTTTAGGGGAATATCCCGTGTTTGTCGAGTTCAACCAAAAAGAGAATGAACAAGCACAAGTAATATTATGAATTCTGCTTCTGCTTTAGCAAGCATTTGCTGCTAAACCGTGAATACATTGAAAATTTCCAGATAAACCAGTTCAAAAAAATAGGCCGAGCTATGTCTACCTTTTATTTTGGGACATTAGAGGCAACTCATATTCAATTTTTATCACCGCTTTGCAAACAAAAGTCAATTTTTTAAAGTTTACTATTGCTTTAGACAACCCATCACCAAACGCCAATCTCAATCGTCTGTTTGTTTTCAGTATTGAATGGAAAGAACACAAACAAGACGCACTTGTTTTCAATTTTCTTTTTCTAGCGCCTATGGTCCAGTAAAGTGCCAGCGAAATAGCTATCGACCAAAATAAGTTATTTTAATAGCATTTATTATTGTTATGATCGTAATAATGATAAAAGGCACTCTGTATTTGAACCTCTGCATACAATTTGAGTTTCACATACATATGGAAAATTGTCAAATTCTTTTCATCGGGGGTTTTTGGCACTGCTTTCAGGCTCCAGGGTCTGAGTTACGTATGTTTTTAGAAAAGCTGGGCATCTGAAAGTAAATATGGTGTAGAATGTAAATCAGATTTTCAGAAAAATTGAAATACAATTGTCATTAAAAATTTTAATGGTTTCTCAAATATTGAAATGCTTTTAGAATAGTGTAATGATCCAATAACAGTATAACGAAAAAGGAGCAGGTAAAATAACTTTCATCCCCTCTATCATCTATACTTATATCTCTTACATATATATATATATTTATATAATCAGATGTACGAGTAAGAAAAACTCTAACTTTACAGTATTCAGAGTTTCATGTATACAGCTGAAGATTGTGAAAGACATGAAACTCTGAGTACTGTAAACTTAGAGTTTTTCTTACTCGTATATCTGATTATATGATAGCTCCTACGTTTTAATGTGGTAGAGCACTGTTGTTGATGACATTTCATATTCATTTGTTAATATATATATTTATTTATGTTTATTTATTTACCCAGTTGAAAACAAGAGTGCATAATTGTAGAGTATTTATATGTATTTTTTAAACTCTGATCTGTTAAAGAAGTAAAAAAGGGAAATATCTTGAAGCCATAGATGTAGGACTTTTATCATGTCTTGAGTCCTAAGCTTTTTCTGAGCTACGTTTCAAGGAATACTTCTACCATCGTCAGGCTCAATTTCTTGCAATATCTTGCAATGTCTTATTTCATAAATACATGTTTATACATTACTAAAATCCAAGCTCTGTTTTTATGTATGCTAGAGTGTCGGTGTCTTTGAAACAGAAGAGAAGTTTGACAGTAAAAGGATGAATATGAACCCTAAGAGACTACTAACTGAATATGCGATAAAAGAATACAATGGAGATGTAAAAGTGATTTTTCCTAATAGCGTTTTACATAACACTTTCATTCGGTGACCAACCAAATTAAATGGTAATTAGCTATGTTAAAAATACCAAATCATTTTTCATATCAGCAAACTATCGTTATCATGTGTCACCAGGACCTTCTTCAGGGTTTCCAATATATGGGTTGCATGCAAATTGTCCAAGTTTAACACATCTTAAATATTTAAAAAATTCCTCGAAATTGTGTGTATTATATAGTCTCTACTCAAAAAAGCTTTTAATACTAAATACATTAAAAGTCTGCTTTAAAAATATATCAAAAATATAACAAGCACCTTTTTGATAATGCAAGGTAAATATAATTGTCAATGCTTTTGACGCTACCATTAGACAGCAACCATTTAGATTAGATCTAACGCAGAAATATTAAGCATAATTAGACCTGAGGTATCACTGAAAGCTATGAATATTTTGGACATGAAATGAGAGCAGGGAAAATGGAAAGCATGATCATGCTAGGAAAGACTGGAGGAAGCAGAAGTAGAGGGAGACAGAGAACGAGATGGTTAGATGGAGTTAAAGAGGGATTAAATAAAACGTACGAATTAACAAAGCGACTTAATGGCACATAACAATAACAACAACAACAATAACTGTTTTGTAATTTTTTAAAGACAAGACCAATAGTTAATACACTTTGATTCAAAATTGCATTGTCAGATGATAGATATATAAATATATAACTTCAATGGTTAACTATCATACAGGGTATAATGCCACAAACTGTTTGGAATTACAAAAAAAATGGCAGTGGAAAAACGAAAAAACCCCAAAGAATAAAAAGGTTGATGAATTAACCTTAGACGTAAAAACACTTAAGTTATATGGTGCAGAAAATTACTCAGTACTCAAAGAGTTCCACAATCATTCAGTCCGAAGAAAAAAACCCCTACAATCAAAGAAACTCAAAGCAAGTCTTATTTCAAAGAGAAACAACAAGTGCAGGATCAGTCCGAGGAAAAATACTGCAATCAAAGGATGAAGACGTTGAGAAAAACGTGCCACAGGAATTGCAACAAAGTGAGGTAGTACCAACGACGAAAGTTCATCTGAAAACTATACATTATTACTATAATAATGATAATAATAATAATAATAATAATAATAATAATGACGATAATGATATTCTAAATAACAAATGTCTGACTGATGCTCAAATTGATCAAATAAGAGATAAGGTAAGGAGATCAGATGCGAATTTTGAAGGAGAGGAAAGTGGTAATGAAATTGAAGAAGTAGGTGAAGATGGTGGAAACCCTGAACGAGAGCTTGTTTTGAATGCCCCTCTAATGAGTGCAGCTGAAGTTGAAAATATGATTCGTGAAGTACGAAATCCAGTTGAAATTGGCCAACCTAGTGAAGACCAAGGTTACCTAACTTTTATCGAGAACAATAGGGAAAACATCGCGAATGCACGCACGGAAATTTTGCGCGAACTTAGTATCACCGAACAAACCCCCATGGAAGAAAGAGAAACGCTTCCAAAAATAACGAACAACCCGAGAGCAAAAGCAAAGATTAAACTTTTTAACGTTGCTGTAAAGGAAATCTTGAAAACTGAAAAATATGATATCACTTCATTGAATAATATTTTAAAGCTGCTACAATTGACATAGGTATTAAGATAAAAGAGAACAAGAAAAAACACACCAACAAGTCCCCAAAATGGAAGGTTAATATTCAGAAAGAAATTGATTCTCTGCGGGCGGAGATATCAACATTATATGAAATAGCAAGAGGTACATTAGTAAAAACTCGGAAAAGTAGAAGGATTAAAAGGAAATACCATGTCACCGACCAAACGTCAATAGACACTGCTAAAGAAANAGGAGAGGAAAGTGGTAATGAAATTGAAGAAGTAGGTGAAGATGGTGGAAACCCTGAACGAGAGCTTGTTTTGAATGCCCCTCTAATGAGTGCAGCTGAAGTTGAAAATATGATTCGTGAAGTACGAAATCCAGTTGAAATTGGCCAACCTAGTGAAGACCAAGGTTACCTAACTTTTATCGAGAACAATAGGGAAAACATCGCGAATGCACGCACGGAAATTTTGCGCGAACTTAGTATCACCGAACAAACCCCCATGGAAGAAAGAGAAACGCTTCCAAAAATAACGAACAACTCGAGAGCAAAAGCAAAGATTAAACTTTTTAACGTTGCTGTAAAGGAAATCTTGAAAACTGAAAAATATGATATCACTTCATTGAATAATATTTTAAAGCTGCTACAATTGACATAGGTATTAAGATAAAAGAGAACAAGAAAAAACACACCAACAAGTCCCCAAAATGGAAGGTTAATATTCAGAAAGAAATTGATTCTCTGCGGGCGGAGATATCAACATTATATGAAATAGCAAGAGGTACATTAGTAAAAACTCGGAAAAGTAGAAGGATTAAAAGGAAATACCATGTCACCGACCAAACGTCAATAGACACTGCTAAAGAAACTTTGAAACAGCGAATACAGGTTAAAGCTCAGCGACTGCGCCGTTACGATAAAAGAGCTAAATTTTATAGACAGACTCAAACATTCAAGACAGACGCTAAAACGTTTCATAGAGAATTAGGTAAAAGTAAAATCGAGGTTAAAGAACCGCCAGAACAAGATAAGGTTGAAGAATTCTGGACAAAATGATTCTAAAATGATTTTAGAAAACTGCAAGAAGAAAAGTAGAAACCTTAGTACAGCCTGGGTAGATTACCGCAAAGCATTCGACAGTGTACCCCATGACTGGATACTTAAAAGTCTTGATATTTACAAAATCTCTCCAGTAATATCCAATTTTCTTAAGAACAGCATGAAAAGCTGGAATACACGCCTTTTTCTCTCCCACTCATCGGGAACCAATCAGTCTAAGAACATCAACATAAAACGAGGTATTTGTCAAGGAGATTCCCTCTCTCCCCTTCTTTTTTGTATGTCTTTGATTCCTCTCTCTAATGAATTGAGTAACGCCGGATATGGTTATAAGATTGCTGAGAAAATCATTAACCACCTTTTCTACATGGACGATCTGGCGTTATTTGCCAAAAATGATCGTGAATTAGAAGGTCTCCTTACTACTGTGAAAGAATTTAGCAATGACATTGGCATGGTCTTTGGCTTAGATAAATGTGCCAAGGCGACTTTTATGAGAGGCAAGGTTACAAAAACTTCTTCCACTACCCTTGATCTAGATACAACCATTAGAGAATTAGACCCAGACGGAATATATAAATACTTAGGTGTAAACGAAGCCGATGTCATCAATCATGCCACAATGAAAGAGAAAATTCGTAAAGAATATTACCGACGCGTGCGAATGGTACTTAAAACAGAGCTGAATGCCAAAAATAGAATTGAGGCTATCAATATACTTGCTGTCCCTGTTGTTCAATATAGTTTTAACATAATTAACTGGAATATGCTAGATTTACAAAGAATGGATGCTAAAACTCGAAAATTGTTTACAGCAAATCACATGCTACACCCCAAAGCAGACGTTGACCGCCTGTATTTGCCAAGACGCGAGGGGGGAAGAGGGTTGATTCAGCTAGAACTTGCTTACAAAACCACCACAATAGGCATGGAGAAGTACTTGGA
>RDPX01000237.1:1293183-1304388 GCA_003991215.1 Morbakka virulenta | reverse complement strand
CCCTAGCGAGTATGAGAATCGACATGATCGAGTAGGGCAATACCTACACTGGGGAATATGTCAGCATTACCAGATACCTGTACATCAAAATTGGTATGAACATAAGCCTTCGCCAGTCGTTAACTGTGAGGGCGTCACTATTCTATGGGACTTCTCGATTAACACTGACAGGACAATCCAAGCCAATAGACCTGACATTGTAATTAAGGATCACAAATTGAAAACCTGCACTCTTATAGATATGAGTATTCCCTCTGACAGAAACATTGCTATTAAAGAATTTGAGAAGATAAGCACATATAAGGACCTGGAAATCAAAATTCAGAGAATGTGGAAGATGAAAACTGCAACAGTGCCAGTTATAGTGGGTGCACTTGGGATGATTAAAAAGGACACTCAGAACTATTTAGACAAAATACCCGGAAATCTCAAGCTTCAAGAAATTCAAAAAATCGTGATAACTAGCACAGCCCACAATTTACGTAAAATTCTTTCAATGTAAATACTTATGCTAAAAGTCTCTCAAACAGATCATATGTTCATTTTTTATACAAATTGAAATACTATTTTTATATATATTTTTATACAAACTTTGCAATAATCCTCTATTTTTGATGTTCGTAAAAACTCTCAAAACCTTTGTTTGCCCTAGGTCACTGGGTGTGGCCCGGCGAACAACTGTATCAAACCGTATTAAAAATAAAAATGTACGTAATGATAATGATAATAATAATTATTATAATTATCATTATAATTATCATTATTATTATTATTTATATATATACCTTCCATTAAAGTTGGGATCTATAGTAAAATGATGTTAATTTTCCATATCAATTCTCTAAGTATCACTTGATTTCAAAAACAATAAGAAAAAACATCATACACTAGGGTAGCACCAGATAATTCAACCAGTTTTTTAAATAAATCTATTCCGCATAATCGTTAATCAATAATTTATATACATATATAGTGTAAACAGTGCTTACTAAAATTTATAGCTTTTTACTATACATAATGCCATTTAGTTGTCCCAGCCAACTAATCTTGTTGACAATTCATGTGTTAAACATGATTGTTACTAAAGTCAATAAAACCTTCCTTTGTCCATGATTAATTTTAAAAAGACTTACTTCTCAATCCCGACCGACTTTTAATATTTATGTGCTCGGGCACTGAAGGAGAAATATTTGCATTTTCCGTAGGTGAAACGTTAAGATACTTAGGATAAGGATCGGTTGGAGTGAAAAAAGAAAATTCTGACAGCCCCTCGATTCTTTGTCTCCACTCCCAATTTCTATGTATATCATCAGAACTTTTCGATTTAAATCCTTCGCTTTCCTTTACTAAACGTTCTTTGTTTGGAAAACTATTTCTCTTAATATTATGTACTGCTAATTTCCAAGACTCAGTTGGCTCATTCCCCAGGTTGTCTAATTCTGTTGCAGACTTGGAGAGAAATTTATACTTGTGTTTCTCCTGAGTTAGAAGTCTGTTTCCTTTCTCTTGTGGAGGAAACGAAGCCCTCTTTACAACTGTATATTTTCTAGATTCTTTCCCGATGTTGTTTATTTCTGTTGCAGATTTACATAGTAATTTATACTCGTTGTTCTTCTTCTGACTTAAAAGTCTATTTTCTTTCTCTTCTGGAAACGTAGGGAGGCTTTGACCCTTCTCTTCTGGACGAAAAATATCCTTTTCTGAAGTTGAACATTTTCTACGTTCATTTAGCATATAGTATTCCGTGGTATTGTCATGTTTTATTTGATGTAATTTATTGCTAGGTGTAGAATATGATAATCTGCTTTCAGAAATTCTCTCCCTTAATGGTAACATGTTACTGTTCTTTCTTATCGGCAGTTTGGCTTTTCTTGTTACTGGAGGTGTAACAACTATGAATGGGAGTTTTAAATCCTCAAGGCAGATTTTTCCAGTGCCGTTTATGATGCTGAATGAAGAAGATCTTGTTTCTGATAGCTTTTTGTTACAATCTGAGATTTTTCTCCTCATCTGTTTATCAAGTACACTTAATTTCTTTTCCAATTCTCTTAATTCTCTCGTATTTTTTGCATTTGCACAGCGATACGCTGACGTATTTCCAGTTAAAATGTGCGTGTTCAAATCAATTTGATCTTCCTCTCCCCGATTCGTCATGTTAGTGCCTGATACCTGTGATATTTAGGTCCGTTTTATACTTAAATGTTAAGCGTTTGTGGAATATTCTGCTATATGACTTTAAACCTACACAATGTATACAAAGCTGTGAGCAGATCAATTTCTACTACAAATATTAATTTTAAATAAAGTTTATTGTTCTACTAGTACTAACAACAATCAATGTCCTCGTAATGATGTCTGCTTTTGAAAAGACCGTAACAAGAAAACCCAAAAGAAATTTACAATGTGCATCATTGTCGAGTATGTTTCAAAAGGGCATCTTTATCTCTGGCTTGATTTTGACATTTTCACAAGCATAGTCTTAAATTTGCCACAGCTTGCCATAAAGCAACTTTTCGTTTTGTTGCAGTGTTTTCCTCGGAAGGTCAGGTTTTGGAATTCTCTGGCTTCACAGGGCTTTCCTCCAATACGTGATTTGGACTTTTTTAAAGACTAAACTGAGCTCGTACCGCCTGGCTTAACTATTTTTTCTTTCTTTTCTTCAGTTCCATACACTTAATGACTTTATCTTGTGAATAAAGGATGGCCCACGCTACTAATTAGTTAGAAAAAGAAGTCTACCGTTTTTAGAATATTTTTTCTTGTCTTACATCAATTAATTTGAAAAGAATTCAAAACAGGAAAATTATGTCCACATATTTTGTGAACTCTGTCCACGCAAAATATGTGGGCAGAGTCCTTAATTATTGTTGAAAATTTAGCCCAGAGAAAGTAAACACTATGAACCTGTGTTTTAAATTATTTTTGGTAGCAACATCATTTTTATCATGAATATTAAATTTATCATTGAATACAAAAGCATTGTATTGGTACCGTCATAACAATTGCAGAAATGGCTTACATTAAACCTATTTTAGGCATGAATAATTTCT
The DNA here is from genome assembly GCA_003991215.1 of Morbakka virulenta. Classification (NCBI taxonomy): domain Eukaryota; kingdom Metazoa; phylum Cnidaria; class Cubozoa; order Carybdeida; family Carukiidae; genus Morbakka; species Morbakka virulenta. Next base: position 1,301,338 of record RDPX01000237.1, on the reverse strand, counting down.
CAAAAAAGGTACTTGGACCAATTAATTGCTTTCTTTATCAGGTCCACGCACAAGCAAGCGCTTTCGTAGTTGAATGAATTGACTTTGAAGCAATAAAACACTGTACTTCACTATTGACGTCATAGGCAGAGAAAAGCTTTTTTTTTCCTGGTGTGGAAACTTACGTAAGGAGCTCCAATTTTGTATTTTAGGGATACTGTTTTGCCAGCTATTTTGTCTGGTTTGGATAAGTTGTCAGTAGTGAGGTCAAAAGCACCCTTTTGGGTCTTCTGAGTCTAGTCCATTCAACAATATATTGAAAAATTTAATAAGGATACATTGAATAAAAATACTTCACAAAATTCATAAATTATTTTCTATTGCCCAGGAATTAACTCTTGTATTACCTCCAAGCTACTCCCAATCTTTTTTGATCCTGTCATTTCATATTTTCCTTCCCAATGTCATGATTTCTGACTCTTAGGATTAGTTTCACGTTCTCCTTACTTTCGTTTCAGTCGTAAGAGCAATCATTTCCTTGTAGAATTTAATTTTTACGATTAATTTCTATCATCTGTATAGTAAACGTACGTAGATCGTAGTTTTTCACCGTTTATTACGTATTGGTAACATTTTTCAAGCAATGTTCTAACTTGTTTGCCATATAAACACATTCTCTTTTTTTTAACCAGAAACTAATTGGCAAAGTGTAGGTCAGGGGTGGGCAACCTACGGCCCGCGAGAAGAATTTTCATGGCCTTCGCGGCCATAACATTATATAATTTTTTGTTAGCAAATATAATTGTCTAGCGGTTGCAGGTATTGAATATACTGAATGAAACATATAACTTTGTCAAACTACATAAGACTAAAAAACTAGCTTTTAGCATTGTAAATATTACTATTCTTCGTTAATTTGTGAGTTCTGTTCAGTTTAGTTTAGAATAGTTTGGTTACGTTTAACCAAAGCTACAAAATGGAATCTAATTGTTCCAAATTTATCGTTGTTATTTTGTAATTATCACTTTCGCTTTTCTTATTACCTTTGGCCTGCGTGAAGAAAATTTTTGAAGGATCTGGCCCACTCTCTAGAAAGGTTGCCCACCCCTGGTGTAGGTGATGGTTAACTTTTTAGCTATTTTACCCTACATTTTTGCTTTAATTGTTGCTTAGTTCAAAACCCCATGAAAAAAATTTAAAAATTATTATTTTGTAGATACTAAATCTACACCTTACGGTTCTTTCTTTGAAATTTTCAGTTTTGAGTGAAAAATGCAGGGCATCATTTGGTCATTTTATCAAATGTTGATCAAGTAATGGCCACCTTAAACAAGCAAATCTTAACTTGCTCTTTTATTTGTTTTTTTACGTCATTTTCCCCAGAAGCTAGGGCTCAGACGGTCCCCTTCAGGAGGACATTGTTTTGGCAGTGAGGCATTTCTTGTCTGGGTGGCCTTCCAATGACTTTTTCTTTTGTAAAGTTCGAACTTCATTTCTCCCGCTCGAGAAATCGAACTGGAAACCTCATGGTTATGGTGCAACCGGTGCATAAATAAAAATCTAAAGCTCCCAAAACATAAGCTTAGCTATAGGATATACTGCGGAAAAGTGGAATCTACTTTTGTAGACAAATACAGCTTCCCGAAAACATGACATTTTTCCCAATTTTTTTACACAAGATTCCAAGAAGTTCTTAATAAATTCACTATAATTTCTTTGTGCGGCTGTTAGCTAGAGGACTATATGGTGTAGTCGGAGCTTTTTCCCACCAAAACAACATAAAATGTTTTAAATAGGATTTTCAGATGGGCTCAAATGAATATGGTTTCCAAGGCATTCCAAGCTTCAAACAGAAGTTATTAACAGATTTAAATACAATCTTAAAACCAATAAGTATTATAATAAGTATCTTGTCATGAAAGAAAAATAAGTGGTTTATGATTTACATAACTACAAAATCATAGCTTAACTCATAAATTTTACATCGTTTTACTGCAAATTAGCATGAAATTAATTCTTTAACTGGTGTAGTACATTGATTTGTGACACTAAGTACCCAAGTACTTTAGGCTATAACCGGCTGCTATGCATATGGACAGCAATAAAACCAACCTTTCACACCTCATATTCTATCTTTGGAATGAAATCTACCTTCTCTCTGTTCAATACATATGTCCGTTAAAAAATATTTATCTTTATGGCAATTACATAATTTTCCTCTGACAAGAATAGTAGAATTTCCAGGGGTGAATGTGGATTTGGCAACTTGTACTTACACTACATGCAAAACATATGCTGTTTCCTTGAATTTTTTATGTAGCCTGTTAGATACTATCTTCCAGTCTTTTAACTTGCTATTAAAAAACTAAAAATGTTACTTTTACATCCAAGCAAACATCATGTATTACCTTCAGAAAAAGTGGCACATATTGTGAATCAGCAGTCACATCAGTAGCATATCTTACATTCCAGAAATATGGCTTCCACCGTTACAGAAAAGAAACACAACAAATACAAGGTGAATATGGCGCCATCCCTCGAAAAAACCCAATCCCTATCACCCAATACGTTCGCACTATCAAAGTACAAAATACGCATGCCAAATTACTTCAGCAGCCTGACGATGGGAGAAGCACCTCTCGAAACGTAACTCAGAAAAAGGTTATCCCTCACCACACCCTTAAAGTCAACAACTTCCACTGAGTCCATAAAATAAAAAATTTTAAAGATTATTTGGGAAACAAATGCAATTTGACTTTAATGAAATGGTACAAATGTAAACTTGCGTAAACCATGTAAAGCATTTTCACGTCCATATATATAAATAGCTTCCAATATTTTGATCATTCTTCTTTCGTTACAGTTCAAACATGGCTTCCATAAGGAGACATCATGGCAGATATAAGCCTGATGCCTTGTGCTACATATGTCGATGCTACACATTCAATCGTCAGAGACATAACATATCCTCGTTCATCAACAGTGCCTACAAAGCATATTTTGAAGTTCATCTTCGTGATCAAGACAATCAATGGGCTCCTCATGTTGTGTGCCACCATTGTGAGGGAATTCTTCGAGACTGGACCAAAAGAAAACGCAAAGGTCTGCCTTTTGGAGTTCCAATGATTTGGCGTGAAACCACCAACCATGTAACTGACGTGATCAAGACAATCAATGGGCTCCTCATGTTGTGTGCCACCATTGTGAGGGAATTCTTCGAGACTGGACCAAAAGAAAACGCAAAGGTCTGCCTTTTGGAGTTCCAATGATTTGGCGTGAAACCACCAACCATGTAACTGACTGTTATTTCTGCATGGTAAACACAGCGGGTGTTGGGAAGGAAGACCGACATAAGATTACGTATCCGAACATTCCCTCGGTTATTCGGCCTGCTCCACACTCTGTAAAAGTTTCTGTTCCAGTTTTCAAAGGCTCGCTTTCATTGGACGCTAAATACATTGAACATGATAAAAGCGAGCAAAACAGTTGTGACAGTGAATTGTCAGAAACGTTTTCACAATCGGGGTAATGTTCTTCAAATACTGAACCTTTCTCCGTCCACAAGCCTCTTCCCCAGGTTAAACTGAATGATTTAGTGGGGAATTTGGGTCTTTTAAAGAAAGCAGCAGAGGTTTTGGCATCACGATTACAAGGCAGAAATCTTGTTGATCACTCTGTTAAAGTATCATATTTCAGAAATCGTGACCAGCTTTTTGTGACCTTCTTTTCAGAAGACAAACAGTTTGTTTGCTGCCATGACATCCCAGGGCTTCTCAAACAACTGGGTGAACCTTACTATAATCCTGCTGAATGGAGACTCTTTTAGACAGTTCAAAACGCAGTTTAAAGTGTGTTCTTTTACATAATGGCAATATTTATGGAGCTGTACCTGTCGGTCACTCAGTGCATTTGCAGGAAGACTATAATATAAGAATGGTCATGGACTTATTAAAGTCTCATGAGCACAATTGGATCATTTGTGTAGACTTAAAGATGGTCAACTTTCTTCTTGGACAACAGAAATGTTTCACCAAGTTTCCATGTTTCATTTGTATGTCGGACAGCTGAGCACGAGACAGACATTGGGTCCAGAAGGACTGGGCTATTCGTGACACCCTTGAAGCAGGCATGCCAAATATCATGAAAGACCCAATTGTAAACAGAGATAAGTTCATCTTTTCTCCTCTTCACATCAAATTAGGTTTGATGAAGCAAGTTATCAAGGAACTGGAAACCGAAGGTGAATGTTTCCAACACATCATCACAGCCTTACTAGGGTTATCATTTAAGAAGATCAGAGCAGGCGTGTTTGATGGCCCACAGATTCGAACCCTAATTCGTGATGATCAGTTTGTTGCTAAGATGACCGCTTTAGAAAAAGCAGCAAGGTTTCTTTTGTGGCAATCGTTCAGAACTTCCTTGGAAACGATAAGGGGTATCACTACAGTGAACTTGTGAACAGAGTGCTCCTCCCTTTTCGTGATCTCGGGTGCAACATGAGCATCAAGCTTCATATTTTGAACACCCACCTTAATAATTTCCCTGACAACTTGGGGGCTATGAGTGACGAACAAGGAGAACGATTCCACCAAGACCTTAAGATCATGGAAGGACGCTACCTAGGGTGCTGGGACAAAAGTATGATGGCTGACTACTGCTGGAGCATTAAACGCGATTGCCCAGATGAAGTGTACAAACACAAACGTTACAAACGCAAATTCCTGCCTGAATAAAATACACAAAGAAATTGATAAGGTTTAATCAGTTGTGGTGATGTTCTGAAAGATGCTAATCAAACTTTGGGATAGAGACTGATGTTTTCTAACAAACGCTATCAGAAAATATGGCACAACCAACAATAGGGTAAATTACTCTATAATCCTGTTTCTTTTGCCTTAATAGATATACATAAATGACTATCATGCCGTTTTAAGATTCAAGTGAACAAAAGAATTGTGGCTGATATTGCAATTTCCTGCAATAAAGAAAGATAAGATAAAACACGAAAAATAAGAACTGTGATTGCAACTAATAGTTTCACGATATTTCGCTCATCAGGCAATAATGCTACAAATACTGTAGATGCTTTTTATAAACAAATAAAGAAGACGGCTCAACAAAAATAATAAAAAAATTACAGGTGGTAACGTATTACAAGGTATCAATGTTCTTGGAAAGGAAGAAAGAAAGGAAGTCCCATGTGGATACGGTTTAATGAAACTTTCTGTTTTCTCTAATAATTGAAGCATGTAAGTAGATCTTGGTGGTATTGTGATGTTCTTTAAAGAGTAGCCAAAATTCTTTTTTTCCTTGTTAATGTTACTCATATATATATATATATATATATATATATTAGTGTGTGTGTGTTTGCAGTTATATTTTGGAGACATAAGAAAAGAAAATTCAATATCAATAAGATTATAATTTGATGGCTAGTTTTAATCTTCAGTTTTTATTAAAACACAATAAATCAGCTCTTTACTTGCGTTTAGGCTTACTTTGAATGTTACCGTCATATTTTTCAACTCTTTAAGTAATCTTTTAGCAAGAGGTATTATTTGCTACCTGGGTTCATATGCTTCCTCTAAAGGAAGGAACATAAGTTTCTTTTCATTCAATTTTTGGTGTGTGCTTTTTACTCTAATTTGGCCTCATTCAAATGATGTTTAATCCTTATGTCATTATGCTTGTGTCCTTGTGAAGTAGTGTCCCTCGACCACCAGTTATTAAATTTTCAACGAATTCCTTGTCCTGTGTGAATTTCTAAATACAAGTGGTTGTTTTTAAGTTGGTAACTCCTAACAAGGTGTTGACCATCTACCACCACAAAAATATTTTCACAGGTAAGTGGACAATAGCTATCGGTGGCGCCAGGAAAGGTACCCAGCCAAAAAATCTCCCTGCACCAATAGCTCGCTAAAATGTTACCAAGGCATAATAAAGAAAAAAGCTTTAAGATTTAATGTAAAATATTTTCAGTCGCCTTAAAAGAAGGTAGATGTGAAGTCTGGCAATGAGTTTTTCTGCAATGGGAGGCTGAATTGTTAGTCATGATGTCTGTCCTTAATTTCAACAAAGTACCTTTCTGACAAAGCAAGCTTTTTGACAGAGTTGCGAATCCCACTGCATATTACATTTTAAGGCATAACGGGTAATTTCTTGGTCGATTATAACAACCCTCTTGCGGCACCTATCAGTTTTACGAGTAACACGGTAAAAAAAGTTGTAAAAAAAAAGAAACACAACATGGGATGCTGTAACAAATGTTGTATTTTGGGACTACTGCCTCCCCACTAAGAGCACCACGTGAAGGATAAGCTCCTTTACTGTTTCCATAGGTATTTCTATAACCAAATGCTTTTCCTCTAGAAAAGGAATACCACGACAAATTAACTTCAAAATATGAATAGCATGAATCACATAATTTTTGTTTTGTTTGCCTCTGTAATATATTTGAATTAATGATAGATTATCTAATGGAACTCTACTACTCGAGTTGTTACAACTACCATGTTAACAGTGGCACAACAACTGCAACAGCATCATGGCATAATGACAACAAATCAAGCCTTATCGCTTTTTAAACTTTATCGAACCCCAATGCAATCCAACACAATGTCCACAGTTGTATTCTTCCTCTATATTAGCAATCAAATTTTGATTCAATACTTAAAAAATACGATGTACCTCATTTAATATCAAGGCTTTGGGGAGAGATGTGAGATAAAGAACAGAGAGAGCTACCTAGAATTTGGAGAGAAAGTGCGAGTGTGACTTTTTAAAATTTTTTTTTGTCAAAACGAGGTTACTAATACTCTCAATTTTATGATTTGGTGTTGCACTGTCAAAGTTGATTTACAACAAACTGTAATACAAACATACTCATTCTTCTGACAGAAAGTAGGTGCTTTGGAAAGGAAAGCTCAGAACTGGCACAATCTTTTTCAACAAAGAAAATATCATTCAGACTAGCCTAAAAGGCTTGCTGAATCATTTAAAAATATAAGCAATTGCAGTGCTATTGGAAAAGACAAAGTAAAAGCCAACACAAATAATCAAAACACATGGCCAAACATAATTCCATAAAATGAAAGTGGATAAGTGACGTCGTTAATGAAGCTGTTCAGTTTAAACCTTTTCCTAGTGCGTATGGGTCTCCTTAGCAAATACACTGTTCTTTCAGTTCGTAAATTTGAACAGTATTCGAAGCAATAACATTTGCAGTGTAAGTTTTAAGAATTATTTTTATTACATTGTGAATTGGTGGCCTCAAAACGTCAAATATGAGGGAATAAGGAATCTGCAAACAAAATGATTTCCCGTCGACTTTTGTCCTTATTATAAATGGAAAACTACCGAAAATTTGAATTCTGGGTGAGGGAAAATGCCCATCTTGGCACTACATAACGTCAGGGTGTTTAAAAATCTTAGTAATTAAAAAAGCTAGAGCCATTATCCACGTTTCTAAGGACGCAAAAGATATTCTAAATATAGATTTAACAATGTTCAATATCACATCAGTTTCTTTCATAAGTAAGATAATTACTTTCACGTATCAATCGAACACTGAATAAAGTAGAATTATGATATTCTTAAGAAACCTAATGTGCTGATAAAATTAAATTAACCAGAATACTGATTTTTTCACTCATTAACTGTAAACAGAAGCTTTTTTAGCTAATCCTGTTTGCAGGGTTACATTTGTTTCACTCTTTGTTTGTAAGTGCGTCGATAGCGTTTTTAACGCAATATATCCTATATTTTTTTCTTCTAAATAATTGTAAAGCCAATCAATCCAGTATTTTTTACTCGCTTGTAAGAATCTTTGTTTCATTGTTGTTTTCTTAAGCACTGTTCTCAGAGTCCATCAGAAAGATATTAGTCACGGAATATAGAATTTTAGTTTGGCACAATAAAAGCTTTCTTAATGAGCCTTGCAGAAGTCCAATCTTACCAAACAATTCATTAGCTTAATGGAGTATTTTTGATTAACCTTTTATTTTTTAAATACTTTTTTTCATTACTAACATGTTCACACAAATATATATGCAGGAAAATCTTTAATTGAGCAGTATGTCAAAAAAAACCAACTTCGAAACTCTCTCTCTCTCTCTCTCTCTCTCTCTCTCTCTCTCTCTCTCTCTCTCCCTCTCTGTCTCTCTCTCTCTCACTCTTT
>RDPX01000237.1:1276563-1292497 GCA_003991215.1 Morbakka virulenta | reverse complement strand
ACTCTCTCTCTCTCTCTCTCTCTCTCTCTCTCTCTCTCTCTCTCTCTCTCTCTCTCTCTCTCTCTCTCTTTCCCTCTATCTCTCTCTCTTTCCCTCTCTCTCTCTCTCTCTCTCTCTCTCTCTCTTTCTCTCTCTCCAACCTTGCGCATGCACATACATGTTTGTATGTACAGTAAGGCAAGAATAACTGTAAGGTACTGGATAATTGTGCAGTCATTGAACCAAGCATTGAACATGACCTTTTTTCTATTATTGGTATTAGATAGTTTTCATTTGAAATTTTGCATTTATTGGACGCCTACAAGAACCTAATATCGGTCATGCTGGATGACAAACAGACTGGTTTTGATGTAGACTGGTCTGACGCTCCCTTTTCAAGAGAAGATCGGACTTGGTCAAATTAGAAAGAATAAGTAAGAACAAACTAGAGTAATAAACGTGGATTAGGAGTATTTGAGGTTGGTTGCTTGTGATTTTTACGGATTCAGTGTTTAACTGCAATTTTGGAAGTTTTGACTTGTCAATGAAAACCTTAAAGTAATACAGCCCACAACAAAAACCTAATGAGGAGGAAATTTCTAACATAAAAAAGTTAATTAAAGTGTCTGCTAATTTATTTACAAACAATTATTGAATGAGACGTGTTGACGCATAGTCAAACTGTGCAAAGCAGTCATTAAGTATGAGGAAAAACAACATTGTTTTGGCAATGTTGGGGACCAAACTGCCACAGTGTATACCTCTATTTTAAAGTTTTGAAGTTCAATGTAATTACATAATTTGACTTGTGTTCGATTAAAGTGTTGCTTTGTGCTTCTTCTTCTCCTCCAATTCCATAAAAGTACAATATAGTGCAATAAACATGTTTAAATGCTATAAAAATGTTAATATCTTAACATTTCGAACCTATTTATCAAAACACAATTTGATTTTTGTAGCACAACAAAGCGATTCCTTGAAAAAGAAGTGGTTATAAAAAGACCTGAAGAATTCACAGTTTTCATAACCGGTTTTATAACCTGCAAGTTCCAATTCAACATGGTCGCGAGACAAAGGATGAGATATTTTAGTGACGTCAATAAAAACTACCTATTATGTTTAATACTAAATGCTGAACAGAAGAATTTGAAATCGGGGACACTTTTAAACAACAGACACTTGTTCTTTTTATGTTTCTTTACTTCATAACCCAGACCACGTATTCTCACACAAACTGCATTAGTACAAAATATGTTGTGATGAATAAGGCGGCTTTTACTGCTTGTAAACACAACCGAACCGTTTCAAAATCTGAAAACATATACTATATATAGCATATAATAAACAGTTATATCCGCATTCCATCTTTTGTACCCACAGAGATCGAAAGGTATATCCGCATTACATAGTTTTTTACGAGTCAGCAATTACATTAAATTTTAGTGGGTTAATTCTCCCTTGGTTTTATTAAAGTGAGCTTTCAGATACACAAGCAGTTCGGTAAACTTTATAAAAATAGCAAGCAGGTAATTGAACTACACACTATTGTTATGGGAATATTGTAAATTTGCCGAGTATTTATTCTTATTAATATTTCAATTTGAAACTCCATATGTTTCAAAAGTATTCTTATCTGAAAATTTTTCGCCATTAAATTTGAGAAATTGTCATGAGAATGCGAAAAGTTTTTGAGAACTGAGAGTGTAGCACCACCCAGTTAACAGAAGAAAAATTACTATATTTTGTAGTAATAAGTTTGAAATTAAAAAAAGGAGCTGAAAGATTATCATAACCGTAATCACCTATGGGGTTGGAGATGGCAATTTATTTTTTTCTAATGATGAAGAACATACAAGGCATAGAGCATATAACTGTACAGAGCGGTCAAAATTCCCTTGCTGAGTAAATTGTTGAAAACGTGGCCTTAATATGTCACCTTGATAAAAGAAAATCCAAGGAAGGAAGGTCCAATATTGCCTGCAGTGATATCCCAAATCTTAAACAACAATCATCCAAGAGCCTTGGCAGATGGAATAAAAATCTGAATTGAGTGATAAGAGGCATGGGATCGTAATCCAAAATATCGCAAAGGAAGATGTCAAGGCATTTGATACCAGTCTTCTACCTTGAAAATTTAAATGCTGGCTTTATCGTAATGGTGTGTACCCTAAGCTTATGTCCCTGCTCTAGATGCACAAGATTACAGAAGTAAAGCGAATTGAGCAGATATTTAGGGTTTCCATTGCAAAATTTCTGAGTTTCCAAAACCTCTAAATAATTGGCGTTGTTTTAGAACTAACAGTATCATGAGAAGCACGTTTTGAAGATGCATAAGACCAGAAGGATACAAAGTAAAATGAGCTGATAGAAATTTTTAGGAAGCAAGGATGATACGAAATATGATGATCCTGGAGTTGTAGCCCGCGAATACGTAGGGAGGTGGTTCTTGAATCTTTTCAAACACCTTTTCTGTTTTACATCGAGAGAGCTAAAGAAACTCAGAAACGAAACTGAAAATGCTGCTGTAAAGAAAGGCCAAGTTTGTTAACAATTATATCAAATTTCAAGACGAACTACACCATTCGACGAATTGCATCTATTTATAGGTTCCTCCTGATAACGATTCACAGATTGTATCCAATACTGAAACTGTTGTCTGTGATGTACTGCATCGTGTTTGTTATTTCTCCTTTAATTCACAACGCGGTCAATCTTAACTGTTCATGGTCCATTTTTAGTTAATTCTCTTCTTCATTGTGTTCCTCTTCTCTTTATGTTGCTCACTGGTGTTGATCAGTGTAGGGCAAGGGGACACATTCCCACACTTTATGAAGAGGAAGATAAAATATAATTTGTTCCCTAACTTTTTGGACATTCGACAAGTTTTGTCCTTGAACTGCAGAAGCTGGTAACCATGGTCTAAACGGCAGAAATTCAATGCTAAAAATTTAACTGCACCTTGGATAAATTTCTCAAGTTTGTGGCGCCCAACATACGTTTGCTGTGTTTCTGCGAACTTGAAGGGGGCAGGTTGCTACTATACTATTGTTAGATTTATTTCATTCCCTTCCTTTCATATCAGCAAGGACGTACCACACTTGGAACTGTTAAATCTCTTTGAAATTTACCACAGCGTACAAAAGAATGTCAAAACTCAAATGAAACGAAATAAAGTCACTTAACAGTTACGTTCACATTGTTTCATAAATATAAATATTTGGACTAGAATAGCTGGGTACCTCCATCTTATAACAGAATTGTTTCGTCTGGGAAAAGAATTGCTTTGTCATACAGTATGGAGATATCCAGGAAGATAGTGGATTTATTTTAAAATCGTGTGTAGAATCCGATCGCAACTGAACCCCAGAGAGGAGAATAGAACTTCTTTGGAATCTACTTCAGGAAGCATATGTAAAGAATATTAAACAGTATCTTGTAGGCAGGATATCAGCTACATTTCATTGCAAAAGTCTCAAGGTGAGACATAAAAATTTCAGAAAAAAAGTTTTCTGATTTGTCGTAGCTTCACTTCGTTCAACGAGTTGGAAAAATGCTGTTTTACATGCCATCCTGATTCAACAAAGAACCATTTGGGTATTTTAAGATTTAATGCGGATACTTTTGTAAAGGCAAATTTTATCAATCGATGAGAGGCTGTAAAAAAATCTAAAGATCAAGAAAAAAAATCCAATGGTAGAGCTTCCGATAACATGAAAGTTTACTGACAGTAGACAAATGTGATTATTTACTTAAGTAACAAACCCTGGAAAGACCAAGAGTTAGCGAAAGTTTACAAAAATAACAACTTTGCGTTACCTGGCAGAGAAAGGATTGCCTTATTGGAGCAAGGAATATTCAAAAAAGAAATATATAAATTTTTTGTACTATGGTCGGAAGATGATACTTCAATAGAAAATACTTCAATTTGTTGGCCAGAGAAACTAATCATACAAGTGGAGAACTAGAGAATTAAATGTTAGGGGTAATGAACCAGTTAATGTTTTAGAAAAATAATTAACTGAATCAACAACGAATTGAACCAGACCCGCATCATAGTGTAAGGTACACAGGATATGTCCAGCCTTGGACAGGAATAGACATGAGGTAAGAGGGATTATTGGTTGTACAATGTGCAATTAAATACCACTGTTTCTATCACAGACATGTAACGAGATACTTTAATCAAAATGAAACATTCGATGCAGAACCTGCATGCTTGAACTGAAGACGGTTCAGTTAATATGCCGGAACAATATGACGCTTGTGGGGCTGAAATGAGAAAATTCAACAGCTTGTCGGTTATGTACTTTGTTGCGGACACATAGCCAAATTAGTCACATATAAAGCAGTTCAATAAGGTCGTCCTTTTATGAGAAAAGCATCAAACTAATTGCATAACCTTGAAAAATATTACACGTTTATCAATTTTTTTGTTCTGACAACATGGATAGTTTTTACCACATTAGAACCTTTTTGTAATACTCATTGTTTGACTAAAGCTGTTGCCTCCAAGTTAGTCATCGATACCTTTTTAGCTTAGATATAAGAGCTTTATCATTTCTTGAGTCGTAAGATTTTTCTGAGCTACTTTCGAGAGTTACTTTTTTCCATGGCTATGAGTCCACAAAGTGCAGAATTTTCAAGACCTTTTCAGCAATTTTCTGGTGATTTATAGTTTAACAATGACAACCTGTCGTGTGATAATGGAATTGGATAAAATCTTGGCATGTTTTGTGTGGACTGTGCCTTTTCCTGCCTTTTCTTCACTGCCGTGGGAGTTTTCACAAATTACTGCAAGGAGTCTCTTTCAGGGTCTCCAGAATGCTTGGAGCAGCCGAGGTTCATGAAATAGAATTGCAAGCTGTACGACCAAATGAATATATTTGTGGTCCGCTTATTCAAGTAGGGACTAAGTTAGCTCTAACATACTGGCTCTCTTAAGCCAAGGTCATGAAAAGTCCCCACTACCACCACCACCAAATTGGTTTCGGTGCCTAATAAACAGGAATACAGCACTGAAGAAAAAAATATTCTTTGAAACATTTTCCAGTGTTATCGACTCTGTAGTCATTAGTTTGACTGAGAACTTCTTTACAACAGACATTAGCTTGTAGGTAAAACAATGTTTTATGCGCTATTTTCTGGATTTTTTAGGAGTTACGTTGCAAAAGAATATCTTGAGTTGAGAGAATCACTTGAACAACAGTAAATTTACTTTAGAAAACAATTCGAATGGTCTGGTGTGAGGTTTTAGAGGTGCTTTTAAAAGTGTGAATGTTCTACANCCACCACCACCAAATTGGTTTCGGTGCCTAATAAACAGGAATACAGCACTGAAGAAAAAAATATTCTTTGAAACATTTTCAGTGTTATCGACTCTGTAGTCATTAGTTTGACTGAGAACTTCTTTACAACAGACATTAGCTTGTAGGTAAAACAATGTTTTATGCGCTATTTTCTGGTTTTGTTAGGAGTTACGTTGCAAAAGAATATCTTGAGTTGAGAGAATCACTTGAACAACAGTAAATTTACTTTAGAAAACAATTCGAATGGTCTGGTGTGAGGTTTTAGAGGTGCTTTTAAAAGTGTGAATGTTCTACAGGTAGAAATACTCATTCAGTTCCTTATATTTCCGTATAGCTCGTGCTTTGCTAACAGATCGTTTAGTGTCTTGAGAAGGGTGAAAATCTGGTTGAGAAGCACAATGTTTCAGCTAAGACTGTACCATGCCTTGATACGTCATATCTACAACAAAGGTAAATTAGACGTTATTGCTAAAACTGACACACAACACTGCGTGTTTGGAAACTAGGCACAGTGAGACTTCACAATGTTTACTTGCTGTTCTTTGCTTAATTTAAGGGACGTTAATTAGGAAGGATGGGTGATAAAAGGGAAAGGTGTGGAAGGAGATATCTTACTCCATCCTTTTGAGCAGTTATTAATATAGTCTTAATGATGTTTTAATGCTTTTGAATTGAAGAAAAATGTTTCAAATACTAATGCTAACTAAATACCAACTTACTTTTGGAATATGCTCCGAACTTTTATAAAAGGAGAGGTGGTAATTAAATTAAGGTTTTACCTTTTAACAATTTTTTAAAATTGACTGAGCCATAATAAAGAGCTATAAAAGTTAACGGTTTACAGAAATTGCAACTTGATAACCCCTCTACAATTTAACACAGAACAGAAGATGCATTGCATATCATGGAATGTTTGGTAGGTTACTTCTCCCTCCTTATATAGCAGGAGAAAGGCTACCCAAACGTTACTACATAGAAATATTTCACACCATCTGTTCTATTCCCATATCATATCGGGCATAAAATATTTATCAAAAATCAGATCCATCCCAACACTAAAATTTGTTTCTCTACATTATAACACTGATTGACCGTCATGATATTGCTAATTAATAATCTAAAGAATCTCTAAAACAGCGCAAAAGAATTTGGAATAACATACTTTTAAAACAAAGGGGTCTAGAAGTTGTGAATGACCTGTATGTGCGTGACGTAATGGTCTCAGGTATTAAAAATAACTTGAATTAGAAAGATTTCCAAGTTTACAAAGACATGCAAAATCTCTTCCTGAAGGCTGTAAGTGAAATACCTAATGAAAAGAAGTACATAAATATGATGAAATGTTAACTGAAGAATTTTCTGCCTCCTTTTTATTCAATTAAGATTACTTTGTAAAACACTTTGGAGCAGTGGGTAGAATTTTGTACCTACTATAGTAGGGGCAATGGTATAGAGTCAACATAGCTGGAAGCATCAGTGGAAAATTAGACCACTCCTTCCCTCTACTAGGTGATTAGTTTGTCCTTGGAGAAGCCATAGCAACCACTAAGCCTCCCACACCATGGTTACGGTTGCAACTGCCTTATTGTTTATCCTTGTGTCCCTGATATAAAATTATATATTATATATAATATATGTAATGTATAATATATAAATAAATACATATTAAATGTCCTAAGTAAAAGAAGGTGGACTTGAAAGTATGAAAAAATGAGTTTTCATTGTAAAGTGGAGCCTTGTTGGCTTTGGTAAACCAAAGTCAATTGTAACCACTATTTAAGCTGGCCACAAAGTCCTGATGATGATTATTGCAAACAAAGTAATGCTAGACATCTATCTTGGCATACCACCATCTCAAGCAGTCTTCAATCTCAACTGAGGCACAACTGAACAAATTTTCTCGTTAAAAGCAATAGTAGAGAAATATATTGAATTAAACAATTTCGCTCTATATCTGCTTATAGACTTCACAAGAGCTCTTGACAGCACGGATGATAGAGAAATCTGAAAGCCCTTAAGAAAACACTAATAGAAAAGGGGTAATTAGTACTCCTTAAAATATTTTATTCACATACGACAGGTCAAATAAAGATTGATCTAGTAGTCACAAGAGGAACAGGAATATTAGATGGTGCGCGTATGGCATGCCTGACTCCACATGATACTGCTCAATTGTAACATTTCATTGACATGCTTGCATTTCACTACGAAAATGGTGGCCCAAACATACATATCAAAAGGACAAAGTCACTTTGTATATTATAGAATAAAGAGTCTAACGTTTTTTATAAATAACGAGGCAACAGGACAAGTTAAGAACCTTGATGAATAAGGTAGCTCAAGGGCAGTTTACCATCGTATTAACAAAGGATGGGCTTCCTTTTACGACAACAAAAATTTTAAAATGCCTTCTAATTACTATGCTGGTCAAAATTCACAACAAGTACGTACTCTCAGTCGTCTTATACAAGTCTACTGATACACTTAAACATTTTAAAAGTACATCATTAGATTTATAACTGGCCGCAAATTGCAAGATCCTGATAGGATAGAAAATCTACGATCCCAAACGAAATTGAAGCCTATATCAACTGCTTTTAAAGAGAGAATGTTAGAATTTTGGTTTATATAATGCTGTCATAAATTGGACTATCTAAGTTGATCCTGGAGGGCCGCGTTAATGATAGAAGGAACCCAGTAAGACTAAATAGTTACTGGACAGATGACATTAAGGCCTGGATTGGCTGACTATATTGGATCTCCATAATTCCTGTTAAAATTTACAGAGAAAGATGGCAAAGATTTTGGAATAATGTATCGTATTTTGTACAAAATACGATACATTAGAAAATACAAAATTTACTAAGAGAGGGTTTTAATAAAAACTTTGATTTCTTCAAACTTAAAGGGGTAGCAACCTTGATGCTGAGTGGAAAAAATAAATATAGTCTGCAGGTCATGGAGACTTGGCTTAACTTCGTTGCAAAAAAATGCATCGAGCGAAAGAACGCTTTCGGCTATATAAAATATAAAACGCATTAAACCTATTTGCAATCGACCTTAAAAAATAATCGCCTGAATATTCAAAACAAAATAATACACATTGTTATCATCAATGTTAAAATCTTTGTCTTTTTCATGTCATGGAAAAGGCAGAGATTTTAATATTATACCTTAAATCCAAAAAATCATATTGGTCAAAAATTTGGACCAGATAGATTCACACTGCAGTTCGTTTTTAATTCTTTTTCAATTACCACTGTAAAAACATGGGCTCAGTTCTGTATTATTATTATTATTATTATTATTATTATTGTTATTATTATTATTATTTCTATCTTTATAGATGATACAATTCAGTTGTTTACAATAAAAATATAATAAACACTGCTGTCAACATGTGTCGTCTTATGAGAGAGAAAAAGTATATAAAATTAAAAATTAAAAATCAAATAACTTAAAAACCTCGTCCCCAGGGCCTCTCTCTCACTTCCTGACATTCAAAAATGTCAGGAAAGCCGGGAGGAGGCCCTGGGAACGAGGATGAAAAATTGGTTGACT
Source organism: Morbakka virulenta (assembly GCA_003991215.1). Classification (NCBI taxonomy): domain Eukaryota; kingdom Metazoa; phylum Cnidaria; class Cubozoa; order Carybdeida; family Carukiidae; genus Morbakka; species Morbakka virulenta. Next base: position 1,283,651 of record RDPX01000237.1, on the reverse strand, counting down.
GAAAATAAAATAAAAATGAAAAGAAAAAAGCTATTAAAAATAAATTTATTTCTACATATATACAAGTTTAAAAGTTTTATTAAAATATCTCGCTCCCAGGAAATAAAATGATCTCTTCCCAAATTCTAATTTGCATTTTGGCTGTTTTAGTTTTTTCAAATTGTTTCGTGTATTCATGCTGTGATTTGCCATTTAAACAATTTCGAACCTACTTGACTGTGCGATCTTTCACAGTTTTCTGAATGGATGGCACACTTTTCCCGATAATTCGTTTAGCTCTCTTTTCAATAGACAATATTTTCTGTGATTGTGTACTTGTACACAATCACAGAAAATATTGTCTAAAGATGCAATTTAACAGATAGCATGTACGTTAGTATCAGCAAAATTGTTGACATAAATATTCTCATAGCTGCTTCTTGATTCAGATAATGACGTAGTTTGGATAGCAGCTTTAATCTTGAACTGCTTTTCTTGTAACCATTATCGAAACCCTGGTTAAGTATGAGATTACAGTCTAGTGAGTGCTTAGCAGGAACAGGAATTTTATGCTTTGCTTTAATAAATCCGTTTAACCTTTTCCTTCACAGGCTCCTTTGTCTGGCCTGGTTCAGAACTNTTTAAACAATTTTGACTCAACTTGACTGTGCGATCTTTTACAGTTTCTGAATGGATGGCACACTTTTCCCGATAATTCGTTTAGCTCTCTTTTCAATAGACAATATTTTCTGTGATTGTGTACTTGTACACAATCACAGAAAATATTGTCTAAAGATGCAATTTAACAGATAGCATGTACGTTAATATCAGCAAAATTGTTGACATAAATATTCTCATAGCTGTTTCTTGATTCAGATAATGACGTAGTTTGGATAGCAGCTTTAATCTTGAACTGCTTTTCTTGTAAGCATTATCGAAACCCTGGTTAAGTATGAGATTACAGTCTAGTGAGTGCTTAGCAGGAACAGGAATTTTATGCTTTGCTTTAATAAATCCGTTTAACCTTTTCCTTCACAGGCTCCTTTGTCTGGCCTGGTTCAGAACTAAATGTCTTGCAAATTCTCATTCCACTCGCTCGTATTGCCAAAGCTCTTTGTTTTGTCTGTGCAGCGTATTATGGAAGCAACAGCTTTTGTCAGTTGTCAGTACGATATTTAAACTCCTGTCAGTTTCAGTCAGTTATTGTTTTTACCCTACACTGGAATATAAAGAATATTTCCCCTCCTCCGAAAAGTTATTTGTAGTCGCCTTACTTCATGTAAAATATATTTTTAATTCTAAATCTTACTTACATACTTTCACATTCACATTAATATCTTATGTATGGAAATGTAGGTTATTCGCCAAAAGCAAAAAGAATTAAATAATTTTAGTTTAATAAACGTCCGCCTGTTATGATATTGCGTCTTGGATCTAGGGGGAGCCATAGGTGTTCCCGACAAAAGCCTGCTTATTCATCTCGCAGCTATGGGTGTACCCCGTTTTTAATTTTTCCAAGTTGATTCTGGTAAAGATCCTTCCAGATGGATAGCAGGGTAATGCCTTTGCAGTTGGAGCAGCTGCTAAGGCTACTTTGCTTAGAATTCCTGCCAAAGTAGCCCTTTTTGTAAGCCAATGTTTTCTCCTACACTTCCTTGATCTCCTAAAATGGCAAACTGTATGTTTTCAGTGGTTTCCATACCAGTCTTTAATACCTCCGCTGAAATATCGTCTGATTACACTGTATTCCATTAGTCTGCGCCTGTATTTCTTTCTTGATTTCCTCACTTTTAGTTTTATTACAGTTGATTGGAAGATCCGTGCACTGGGTTGATGTCTTGAGACAGTTAATTGTTGTTGACTTGTTTAAAAGCTTCTCAAAATACTTTGCTCATTTCTCTAATTGCTGTACTGTTTCGATTATGGACTTGCCGTCGGGATCCTTAACAAATCTCTATGGCTTTGAGTGGTAACTCAACAGTTACCACTCGAAGCCATTTCTGATTCTCACTTGCTGGTGCTTGCTTGGCTTCCTCTGCTAGTTAATGTATCATCACTTGTTTGGCCTGACACTCTTTGTCACCACTCCGTTTGCTGCGGGAAACTTTTCATGTTCCTGTACATTGGCTGCTCTTACCAAGCTACTGTTCAGTAGTTCATTCTTTGTTCTTTCCTTAATCTTCTGTATTATTTCTGTTAAAATCCATTCCTTAGGCTGACTCGACTCTCGAAACCCATCTAATTCCTGAAAAATTGACGTCAGCATCTTAAACTGTCTACCATATTGAGTGCAGGTCTGTTTCGCCTTCTTCTTGAAGTTTCTTTTATACCTGGAATTTGTTGCTAAGGGCTAACCTGTATTTTTTCCCTAATATTATCTTTAAAAAATTGAGTTTGTATCTTTCAATTTTTGCTGCCGTTCCCACCCATTTCCTCTTCAGTTTCCGTTTCAGTTTGGCACTCAGATTGGTGAGCAGATGCCATATTTTTCCTCTTCTCATACTAACATCTTGAAATGATCTTCTAAACGTCGTGACTATCTATCAGTGGTCTATCATGCCTTCAGTAATGTGGGAAAATACTGCCTTTGATGACAAAGATGTTCAGGACGCATTCTGAAAACCCTTTTTTTTTATCCTCTTTCATCTTCTCTGGAAAGTAAGCTGCCATCGCTCCCTCATAAGCAACATTGCTTTTTCCCACTTTGGTGATAAGGCCTGCCGTGAGGATATTGGCGTCTCTACTTGGACGAGCTTGGAGGCTATTGTTCAGTTCAGTGTAAAACTGGCCATCGTCTTCTCCCTCATTGTCAACGTTACTCTGTGCTGTGTTTAGACACAGTCCAGGGTAAAGTTCATTTTGATCCTTTTCTTCTTGGTCTTAAAAAAGATTTTCCTATTACTTGGATCATTTGGTGCCCATCCTATGTGTGCCCTCTGTACTATTGTTGGTGGTAGAAGTTCTGGTCCCCAACTATGGAGTTGAATTTATTTTTAAGACTAGAAACAGGTGTCTTGTCAGCAATCTTTGCTTTGAACCAATTATCTCACAAATGATGAGCGGTGAAAGTTTGCACTTTTATATCTCCACTACAGCTTGATCAGCATTACGGAATCAAGCATGGTCCGTAGTTTCCCTTTTCCAGCGCTGGTGATCCTAGTCAAAAAATGGATTTTCAACCTTTTGGCCTGCATGGATTCGAGGCTTTAAGCACAGGATGTCATTTGTCTTTGAAATAAAAAGCCTTTTTTTCCCCAGGCTAGGGATCTCTTATTCTTTAATTGACGTTTTTGTAGCTAACAGGGTATAACCGAATGGGGAAGCTGCTTGCAGTGGCCAGTCACAGTGAGTGTACATGAAATTGTCCTTGAGATCAAATAATGTGTATAATACTTTGTAATGTAGATCTGAAAAGAAGATACTGTCAGGTCAATAGTCTATCTTTTGTTTATTAGTAGTTCATACCAATGCCCTTAATTTTTTGGAAAGGCATGTCGGCAATAGGGCAGGAAAACAATAAAAGTAATCATTCTTTGTAGATGGTCTTAAGCTATTTGGAACAAAGGAAGAATAGAATTATACCCTAATAAATACTGTGCATAAATATATTCAAGTTATTAGGGTGAAAAAATATATAGTGTAGTAGTACTTAAGAGAGAAAAAAATGTCCAGCTGTGATGGGAGCATACGTGCAGGTAAAAGGCGATGAAATAGGTAAACAAGAATGCTATATATATATATATTACCATTATAGAACTGGACAAAGTCAAAGAAGATAAAATAAAATAAAATATCATAAAGGAATAAAAAAAAAAGACTCAAACTGATTTTATATTAACTACTATACTAACAGTAGTCTGTTCTATTTTTTAAGCAACGCATTTGATATTTTTCTTGTTTTTTCTTACCAGAATGTTTGAAAACAAGCCAGTTGGAACAAGGGAATGTTAATCTGATTGGTATGGTGGAACACATACTAATATACTAATATACTAATACACTTGGAAAATATGTTGCTATAGTAATAGGTAGAACACAGATTTATGGTTATGTGTTCTTTCCTCTATAGTGTTGTGGCTCCTGTACTAGGGCAATGTACTTGAAAAGATTTTTATTGGCGCAGAGACAAACGTTTTGACTCTTTGAGATTCGAGAGCGATTTTGACATGGGAAACTTAAGTCGCAGGCGTCTGGTCACAATGCATTTCAAATTGTCAATAAATGTCAGCTTCCCTGAAACTATCTTCGAGGAAGAGAACGGTATACTTGGAATGAAAAACCATTTGCAATTTTTAAATCAGTTCAGACTTGGATACAATTTTCCAACATATTCAAACACTTTTACTATTAATTTTCGAATTTTGTCAGGCCTCTGCTATACAGCTAATGCAAAAACACATACACACAAACACATAGGCTACTCTGTACAGGCCTTGGCTATTGTGATCAAACTCACCATCATTCTTTAAATATTCTTCTTATAGTGCTTTATTGTATGATGTAGTCGACCAGCTTTTGCTAATCGTTTCTTTTTTCGAACTTTTGCTGAGCGCTAACGTTGATTTCCCTCTCCATTCTGCAATTCTCCGGAGAAATGTTGTCCTTTACTTTATTTATGCTCTTTTTCCTATTCCGTAAAACTTCCCTATTCCAATTTCTCATGCAATGTCCAAAAAACTGTAACTGTTGCTTTGCACACTAACATTATTTTTCACAAATTAACTGGGAGATATTAGCAACATACCGACCAATTAACTGGCCAATCATAACAAATCTTAAGAAGCCGTATATTTTTTGTTCTTGCGTTTTTACATGGTTGAAACATTTTGTGTTTTGTAGAATTATTTTATTTCTTTACAGTATTGAAGTGCAAGAGCAAGCTTCACTTATATTTTTTACAATGTGAGTAGAGTGTTTGTATTTCACTCATGACAAAAGGATATTTTGTACTTTACTGGTAGCTTAAGTTGTCACCTGATGATAATAAATTGAGCTGATTTACGTTTGTAATCCCTGACAGGTTTTGAATTTTTGTTGTTGTAGGTACTAACTGCTCAAAGTTGGCAGTTCCTTTCTAGAAATTACTTAGTAATTCTGATAAGCATGTCTTAACACCTGTTCCAAAATACATGAATATAATCTCGAGTAAGTTGACTATTTGTTGGTAATACCCAGATTACACGAGTAAAAATGAATGTCGTAAATCAGGTCTCCTTTATCATATTATGTATTTTCTCAACAACAATGAAATTGATTGACTGCATGACAAGATTATATATGCAATATATAATCTTGTCATATGCAAGTCTAAACCTCAATGTCTTGCTTTTAAGAAAAAAACCCCTTCTTTTGCTCTGGAGCTATATTTTAGCCTATAGATTAAACAGAAAACCTATATGAGGGAATATTACATGTAATTTAAAAGGACTTGATAATGCCTTGTCTCTTACATACATGCCTTTCCAAAAACTTAGGTATAAGTTTTATTCACATGCGGATTATTTTTCTAGGTTCGAAATTATATATCCATGTAAGTTGAATGACGACTTTCGGCTTTTTACCAAGATTAAATAGCACTAGCACTTTATCATATTATATTTGAGCCTTCATTGCTTTAATTTGAACTTGATGAATATGTGGATTATACAGCCACTGGCTGCCAATTTGAATTAAACTTGGCGTATTTTGTGTCGTTCTTTTGGGTGCAAAACATTAAAATGTTCATAACACACATTTACGCCTGAAAGCATATCATAATAATTCACAAAAATGGAAATTTAAGTGACTTTCTAACTTCTGTTAAAATTGTAGGCTAAACTCCGAAAAGTATCAATAATAGGGACTGGATCTCAACAACAGTAAAGAAAAGGAACAGCACAAACTCTAAGGATATCTTTCAACCTCGGCATTGAAGAAAAGGGACCTGGACTCTACATCACATTACACATTATCCAATGGGCTGGACGTAAAAGAAACAGTTAAAACCTGAACTCTGAGTCAGAAATGTGAACTGAAGAGGAAAATTCTTCACAACCATTTTCTTGTTAATAAAGTGTTACATTTAGAACTGGGGCGGTATTTAGTTTGCGGTTTTTTTCTTTTTTAAATTTTTTGCTTCTTTCAGGCTAAGCAAGGCTGAAAGCCACTTCAATGCAGAGGGTTACTTTTTTATGGGATTTTTTTCTTTTCACTTTTTGAAAACCTTTTTTATTTTTTTTTTATTTTTCTCCTTTCCAAATCTCGGAAAACACGTACACACAGGTAGTATGACGCTTTTAAAGGAGAAACCAATTAGGCGCAGTGCTCCAGAGACTTGGTTAAGGCCTGAAACACGAACTTCTTGCAAGGAGAGCTATTAATTTAACCACTGGGTCATTACTACTTTCAGGCTTATAAAATAATTTACTCTTTAAATCACATCATTTGGAGGTTTAAATGTTTAAGACGCAGGAGAAACATCCAGGTTCTGTTGAAAATAAATCCGACTTCAGACAGGAAACAATTTCTGCCTTTCGCTTATAAAAATCTTCCGTTTACTTTATAGGATAGCCATTACAATTATTTTTATCCCTAGCATTGTTCTTGGTACAAGTTGTAATCAAAATTTTTCCGATAGAGTCTTATTGCTATGAGCTTTCAAGTTCAATCAAACTAGGAACTTTTAAATAACTGGGTTTTTTTCAATTAACGATTTAATGTTTGGTAACAGCTGCCACTGACATTCTGGTTGAATATTTTTCAATGTAAATTTACGGAAGGGATTTTTCTTTGACATGTTTACTTAACGTCTTTGCTAACTTTCTTTCTTTAGCTTTTATTGGTACCTTTTAAATTGAATTCTGTCAGAGCAATGTTAACGGGATGTTATCACTGACAGCAACAGAATAATCTCTCTAAGAGCGCGGAGCTAAAACGTTTTCAAGAACAATAATGCATGAAATTTGTTAAATACACCCGTACCTTTACTAACTAAGAGAGAGAGAGAGAGAGAGAGAGAGAGAGAGAGAGAGAGAGAGAGAGAGAGAGAGAGAGAGAGAGAGAGAGAGAGAGAGAGAGAGAGAGAGAGAGAGAGAGAGAGAGAGAGAGAGAGAGAGAGAGAGAGAGAGCGA
>RDPX01000237.1:1249831-1267744 GCA_003991215.1 Morbakka virulenta | reverse complement strand
GTTTAAGATTTACTGTTGATCTCGCAGAAGTAATATGTGTGTCTGTAGTCTATACCAACGTTTGCTAACATATCTAGTCTGAATAAAAAGGAAGGTATAGAGAGAGTGTGTGAAAGATGTAGATACAGAGAGAGAGAGAGAGAGAGAGAGAGAGAGAGAGAGAGACAGAGACAGAGAGATAGAGAAGGAGAAGGAGGTCGAGGGGAAATAAAGAGAGGTGCAAAAGAAAAGGAGTAAGAGAGGGAAGGCTGAGAAAGAGGAAGCGGAAGGTAAAGGGAGAATAGAGAGAAGACATAAAGAGAGAAGGGGGAGAGAGTGAAGAGAGATGGAGCGAGGGGGAAGAGAGTGGAGATAGATGGATGGAGAGGGGAGAGAGATGGAGAGGGAAGGAAGGGACAGAGGGAGAGGGAGAAAGAGAGAAAAAGAGAAGAGAAGAAAGAGAAAGAGAGAGAGAGAGAGTCTATCGAGGCTCTGGTTGACACAGCAGGTACCGGATAAGTGCAAACATATAAGGATATTTTGAGTACGCAGCAATTGTTACAAGCCAGTTATACCCCACGAAATGCATCGCATGATCCATATGAATTCTGAGCCTTTGTTTCTCTAGCAGTATCCACGGATGTATTTCTGCTTTAGAAAGTTTGCTTTGATCTCCTTCAGCACAAGGTTTTCAGCTGATTCACATAGCTTCAAGAACGTCGTAATATTAGATCAGTAAACAGCTATCCCAGCAACCTGGCTTGTTATTTGCATAAAATGTCCTGGATGAAGCATTTTTAGAATTCTCTGCTGATGACTGGTTTGTGTTACTCGCGAATCTTGAATAAAAAGTCATCTATTAAAAATAAATAATGAAAATACTAAGTTACAAAACTTTTCCACAGCCTCCTGTTTTTTTTTTGTTTTTTTTAGATGGTCAATCCTTAAGTGTGCATAATATCACAGTAACAATTTCTCGATCTTTGACTGATTCTTTTTTTCCTGTCGTAGCATCAGTTGGCTGAGCTAGCAGGCTAAGCACTTAATCNATAGCTTCAAGAACGTCGTAATATTAGATCAGTAAACAGCTATCCCAGCAACCTGGCTTGTTATTTGCATAAAATGTCCTGGATGAAGCATTTTAAGAATTCTCTGCTGATGACTGGTTTGTGTTACTCGCGAATCTTGAATAAAAAGTCATCTATTAAAAATAAATAATGAAAATACTAAGTTACAAAACTTTTTCACAGCCTCCTGTTTGTTTTTTTGGTTTTTTTTAGATGGTCAATCCTTAAGTGTGCATAATATCACAGTAAGAATTTCTCGATCTTTGACTGATTCTTTTTTTCCTGTCGTAGCATCAGTTGGCTGAGCCAGCAGGCTAAGCAGAAACTGTATAAGAACCTTCAATACTTTCCTGTCAAGCAAATATTTTGTCCACATAAGCAGGAAGTCGACTCAGTGCATAGCATTGCCATGATATACAGATTTCATCATCGAATTGATTTATTCATAATGCCAATCTAGAAAGTCGATAAGGGCTTAATGAAGGAGTTACTTTTTACCTCAAAAAATCAATTTTGATAACTTTGTATTTTCGTCCCAATTTTCTAACATTGCAAAACCAATTTGCTAATTATTAGTTTACTCTGACTCATTAGTTTCCACATACTCAAATTTTATATTTTAACTCTCCTGGCTTTAGTGTTTTTGGAACAAGAACCACCGGTGTCTTTTTGCAATTAAATTATACTGTTTTCCAGACACTTTTCTTTATTCCCTCATCTATCGCTGTGGCCAGATCTTCATGGAAGGCAATTGAATAAAGAAAAAAGTATTAAAATTTAAAATCTATATCGGCGATACAGATTTCAAACCATTGAACGCTTTGAACATGAAAAATCTGACTCAAAGCAAAGTGTAGAAGATATCCCTATAGTTATTATGTATTACCTTGATAAGAATACTATCAATATTTTTCAATTCAAGGAAGTGGTATTTAAACCTAAATATTATTCACAGTGTAAATGCTAGAAAGTACAATTGTACTCTTGATCTTTCCAAAATAGCTGAGAATTGCCCTTATTTACTAATTACGACAACAAATTATTTATGATCTTCTTCTTCTTCTCCTTTCGGCCTTTAGCGATCGGTCAGGCTCCTCCACTTTCTCAGGTCTTTGGTGTCCTCCGTCGTTGCTTGAACTTCCTCCATATCTCTCTTGATGACATCCCTCCAAGGCAGCTTTTGCCTTCCTCTAGTTCTCTTGCCCTTTAACTTGCTGTAGAATGCCTTCTTTACAGCTTATTTATTCGGCTTATTTATGATGACAGGTAACAATCTTTCAGAGGCGAAAATAGCTTATTACATTTGAAACTAAAATATAGGGAGAAAGAACTGTCTATTAGAGTCGGATTTCTTGTGATAATTGACACTTGTATGTGCTTTTCATATTGTCTGACGACGTTTGCTTAACAGTTTATTGATGTAGCATAAACATTATGTCAATGAAAAAAAAAATTACAACTACATATCATTACTGCAATTCTCAGTATCTTGCTGCTATGAAAACAAAAAATGTTGGCTATGTCGATGGTAACCTTCCTTGCTGCTTATTTTATCTCCAGTGTACACTTCTCAAACTTCAAACTTGTAGGGCGGACCTTGAATCAAAATATATTGAGAATAAACCGTTTATTGGAGTCGTGTTTGTTGTGGTAATTGACACACGTGTACTTGACAGCAAGTACAAATAAAAAAGTCAGCCGAATTACAATATGTGGCAGTGAAAATACATTATGTTCTAGCTATATTAAAGTCATATCGAAAAAACGTTTTGCTTTTTATTTTTATGTAGTAATTTGTTTTGAAATCATTCTTGAAAAAATAGCAGTAGGCGCCTGAGGACACCATACGACCCCAACACCCTTAGCGATTCTGGATATTGATATGAACATACTTGAATTTTAGGCTGTTTGCAAATACTTGTCCTCATGCCATTAAGCTTTTTCTTTAACTCATTACTGTACATTAAAGTTTAGTAGCATTTCCTTCTATGCAATAACATTTTTGTCTGAATTGCTATGGTCGCTTTACTTAGGTCTCATATGCGTGGATTTTTTTTCTTTCCAAAGGTATGGCACTGTGTAAAACAGCTTACAAGTTAGGTTCAATTTCGGAAGGCGTAAAATGGTTCCCTCTTCTCACACGTACAGGATGTGGTGTTGTACTGTAGATATGGATGCGTCGAGATCAAAAGTGGGTATCCCAAAAGTGACCACATTCTGAAGGTTAGAAGCCAGCCAGCTCATCTTCCCAGAGTGGCACCCGAAGATCTTCATACGGCATTCTATACTTGCGTGGTATCTAACCAGCCAGTGCTCAACGTCTTCTTCCGCATTTTGGACAAGTCGGGTCTGTCATAGTTGGGGACAGTCGATGTCGGTAACTCGCAAAGGCTGAGTGTTGGCTTGATCCGAGTCTTGCTAGGAGAATGCGATCCGATCGTGACTTCAGTTCTTTGACGGCCTTCTTCGACCTCCCATGATACGCTTCTTGGATGCGTCGATGGTTTGTGGATGGGTCCGTGATGTCAGTCTGATTGTGTTGTTGGTGCTTGTAAGCAAAATCTGCTTTGGTGGCTGCTCCAGGGAAGCCGTAGCGTTGGCAGCAGCGTCGGCAAATTAATTTCCAGTAATACGGAAGTGGAAAGGAATCCATTAAATGGTGACTTGGGATCAAACCTGCGCGAGCGCCGACCTTATCGCCGACACCGACTCGGCATGCCCCAATATAGGCTCGCAGAGTGATTTACTGTCAGTGCATATCAGAAGGCAGGCTCGTTCGAGTTCGTCTGGACCCAATCGAGAGCGAGTTCCATCTCCTAAACTTTCTCCCCAAAGGAACAGGTCAGCACTTGTTCCCGACACTGGATGGTTTCGACGATCGTTGAGCATTCGGGATTTTCACATGTCACCACAAAAGACCTCCACAACCGTCTTGTATAACTTCCGCTGGTCATCCATCCGTATTGATGTCGTATGCTGGAGATACCTAGAAATATATTTTCATCAGAAGGTCTTCGAATACCACACTAGGAGTGAAAGATTTGCATCGATTGTGGTGCCCGTGTTTTCGAAGACATTTGTTCGAACGGTAGTTGTCCAGTTCGTCCCTCTCCAACGTGAAGGTTGTCTTGTTGAAGGAGCAATAGGCTATGCGCAGGATGTGGTGGTTTGTGTTGTTGTGTAAGCTGCTGGAGGCAGAGTGGACCCCCTTCCTAGATGAGCTTGCTCCGGTTTCAAGAAATGAAGCCGGATCGAGCTCATCCCATTGTCTAGCCAGCAAATTGAAGGGTGCCGTCTGCTTCTTTTCCCAGGGAATACTGATTCTGAAAAAAAGGATAGCTGGTTTTAAAAGCAGCTATCCTTTTCTAATCATGAAACTCTATGTTTGTTACTATTCTCATCATGTTGTTTAAAAAATTCTGTATTTTTCTACCTAACAATGAGGTCCAATTAACACAACCCATGCCAACTAAGACAACGGGTAGGATAAAAGTAATGTAGATTCTTGTCTGCATATGCATAGAAATCCTGCTTGATATCAAAAGTATTGTGCTTTATTTTTTTCTCAAATGCTGCTCACCCTTAGCAAACCCTGTGTGAAGTTGCAGCGTTGTCGTGATTGCCTGTAGTACGATGGTCACGAAATAGAGTAATTTGTTATAGACATGATAATATTCGCCCAACGTTTTATCTTTCGTAAAGTATTTCCCTCGTCATTGGAGCCCATGGTATGTCTCCCAAAACGTGGTCAGTAAAATTACAATCAAGCTTATGATGACATGGTTATCTATATTAAAATACAGGAGGTTTCACTGTGCTTAAAAATAGCGAAAAAGTTACAGTAGATAAACCTGAACTGTGGAAATACTGTATTGGTAGTTGTGTGTTACGTAGAATATACTAAAATTTAATACGCCAAACGTCGTGAACCACATGAGATTTTTTATATAGGTTTACCGAGTTGTTTGTTAGGAAATGACTAACAGTTAAAAGACTAAAAGATTGAAAGAAAGTGAAAGCTGAATTAAACGCCAAATAAATTAATTAAAGGAAAAACTGAAGCCTGACGAGTATGATGCTGTCCAAAAACTGTACAAAGGTTGGATTAAGTCAAACATAATCATTGTAATAGGGGGATGTTTTAATGTATATAGCAATCTTGTCATTGTCGTATCTTACGAAGATTCCGTAGAAAATAAACAGTAAAGAAGAATACCTCGAGAGTAGAAAACTGGAAGACTTGTTCTCTTAAATTGCAAAACAAGAAACCCAAAACTCCAATCACAACAGTACAAAAGAGTCCCTTTGTCAATTGTTTACACAAAAGCAAAAACAATGTAAAAACGAATTATATTTAATCCTTTGATCCTTGGCTAGAGTATCAATGGAGCCAAGAGATGGGTTTGTTTTGTTTACGTAATGGTTCATCGAATGTTTTGTTTTGATTCTGGCCAACATCTCTACATTTCATAACAGTCATAAAGAATAACATTAATATAAATAGTAAAATGGAAGTGAACACGTAAAGCTAAATTATCTTTGAAAGAGTTTTCTGATGATCAGTCAAACTTTAAGGAGAAAGCAAAGCTTGAGAAAAGTGACAAAATTTTGGTCGGATGACAAAACTTAAGTCAGACCAATAATTTTGTCTGACTAATAATTCGGTCCACAATCTAATTTTTTTTAAAAAAAGTAATTTTTACCTTTTTTAAGATATTCAAGCCTTTGAAGTGCATTATTTAATATTGGTACAAAACTTTAGAGAAAGGCGTGACTTTGAGTAGCTTTTCTAAATGGACCAAATGTTTTCATTCAGAACGTTGCTGCAAGGAGGTTAGTAAAAAGAAAATTTAAGTGGTTTCCTTTATTAGTATATTTATGGCACACATGCCAACAAAAATTTATATGTAATGATAAATATTGTAAAAACATTTTGAAACAATAAAATATAAACATTAGACAAGTTTCAATAGCGATTTGTTATTTCCTGAACGGATTTTCCACTTTTCGAAAAACTTCTTGTGCATCATTGATAGTCTAGCAGATACCAATGTCTTTGAATCCCTTCAGGATTACTTCTCCTTGCATATATTTATACAAATCAACGACCGGTGTTGGTTTGTCCTTACCCTTCTTAATTGCTGAGCAACATGATCTGAAAACCAGTCCTATTGGTTTTCAGTGAAATTCTTCTCTGCTTTATTAACCGTTAATTTTAACGGCTGAAATTTTCTGGCGAGTTTGTGGGGGACGATCACCATCTCACATCTGTTTTCAAAGCAAAACTACTCTAGAATGTCAGTTTCATCTCCTTTGAATGTCCCCATAATAATAAACGAGTGTTGTTGTAATAGTAATCCATTTTTCTGCTTTACTTCCTTTGGATACGAAAATAGAATTTCATAAAAAAGCTCGCTAGACTTATCTGTATTCATCTAATGACAATTGGTAAATCCAACAGAAAGCGAGGCTAGTAATTCCTACTTAGGTAGGCTGTGTCGTGTTCTACCAGTGTAAATAAACTTAATAGGCACAAATTTTCCCTTTGAAGTTACGACAAGGGTTAAAGTTTTTTGTTACTTATTGTCAACACCTTCGTTGGAAAATTCTTCGATCCCGTCAAGCTAAAAGTGTACTTTCCTGGGAATCCGTATTGTAAAGGCGTTTGATCAATGTTTGGAACATAGAAAGTATGGTATGTCATGACTTGATATTGTATTTGATATTATACTGATACTGTTCGCTGAAAACTAAACTCTTCCTCAGCAAGAAACTGAGGTGAAGGCTCTAATTCAAATCAAGTAATGTTTCCCGTTACTCAGCTCTGCAGCCCACCAAACTCCGTCATTATATCAGAATTGTTTGACCTAAAAACAACATTGAATTTCAAGAGTCTCCGCTACATTAACCACTCCAAAATAAAGGATTTTATGTCTAGACTCTGTGTTTTTATGTGCCGTAAAGTCGGCTTTCGACTCCTGGTGACCTCATGGATCAGCTTTCTCCAATGTGAACGATTTTTAACCAGCTTTGTTAGTTCGTACAATGTTTTATTTGATCTCTCCTTAACTCCATCTAACCGTCTCATTCTTTGTCTCCCTCTCCTTTTGCCTTCTCCAGTCTTTCCTAGCATTATCATGCTTTCCATTTTCCCTGCTCTCATTGCATGTCCAAAATATCCCAACCGTTGCTTTACAACCATTGTTTCCAGTGATATCTCAGGTTTAATTATTATTAATATTTCTGCGTTTGTCTTCTTTTCTGTCCACGATATCCGAAGCAGCCTCCGCCAGCACTATTGTTCAAATGTGTCAATTCTTTTTCTTTCAGGTCTACCAATTGTCCAGCTCTAGCTTTCATAAAACACTATTGGAAAGACCGTGGACTTTACCACTCAATTTTTGTATCTTCCTTTATGTTTTTGTCTTGTATTAATCCTCTGGGATTGGCCATCACCATCTACCTAGCAATATCGTTTTCTTAATTTTTGATGTACATTTTTCGTCATTATCAATTCTGGCACCTAAGAAAACGAAAGATTCCACAATGTCCACTTCCTCGTTTTCAAACTGAAATATGTCTGTGTTGGCAATTGACAACACTTTTGTTTTTATCATGTTCAGCTTTAGCCCTACTCTTGTACTCTAATCTTTTACCACTTTTAGCAATTCCTTCAGATTATCCTATATTCTGGAACCCCCATCCCTCTCAGAACTTCCCAAAGGAACTCGTGATCCACACAGTCGAAGGCTTTGCTATAATCAATAAAACACATGTAGACGTCTTGCTGATATTCTCTTGATGTTTCCATCAACCATCTAAGAATCCCTATCTGATCCCTTATAGCGCTTCCTGTTCTAAAACCTGCTTGTTCTTCTGGCACATCGCTCCTTACTTTTCTCTAGTTGACCTTGAATTATTTTCAATAATACCTTACTGCAGTGTGGTACCAAAGCAACTGTCTGGTTGATAGTACATTCTCTGCTATCGCCCTGCTTTGGTATCGGAATATACAGGGACTACTTTCATTCTCTTGCCCAACACAGGGTTTTCCATATTTGATTACAGAGTGCAACCAATTCTTTGTTCCCTTGCTCTCCAGCTGCTTTAACCAACTCGATAGGTATTTCGTCGATTTCAGGAGGCTTCCGATTCGACAACTGATTTAATGCTGATCTAATTTCACTTTTCATTACATTCTTCTACTTCTTGACACTACAGGTTTAAGTAGCCTTCTTTGTCACTCCCAGTTTCTCTTTTAAATCGGGCATTCAATATCTAGAATTGGTCTCTATCACCTTTGCGCTTTGCATAGCGTCTCTCCCTTGCGATCGAAATCGTCCTATCTAATAGCCAACTTGCCTTTGCTTTCTTAAAGGCTTCACTAGATTCTTCCTTGCCTCATGCTCTACAATTTCTTTCATCTCTGACCACAATTCTTTAGGTTGCCTATTCACGTCAAGCAATCATTCAAACTTTTTTTGTACGCTTAAACTTAACTTGGATTTATACCAATGTTATATTGTATTGGAAGCTTTGACGTTTGAACAGCCTTTATTCTCATTCTTACTTTGGCAACAACAAACTGTTGGTCTGTGCATCAATCTGCGCCAGGAAGTGTTTTAGCTAAAAAGATAGAGCTAAACCAACGTTTGCTATACATGATGTAATCAATCTGATTCCGATTATGTCCATCTAATGACCTCAACGTGTATATTCTGCGCTTTGGTTGTTCAAAGAACGTGTTTGTTGTAAAAATTCCATTTCCAGCACAGAATTTTATAAGTTTATCCCCTACTGAGTTTCTTTTTCTCAACTCATGTTGTCCGGCGATCCCATGCATCTTTTCTTCTTCTACTTTAGCTTTCATATCTCCCATTACAAGTAACATGCCACTTCTTGGTGTAGAATCGACTGTCTGCTGCAATTCATTGTAAAAGTTATCAAGAATCTCTTCTTCTGCATCTGTTTTCGGTTTATAAACTTGTACGATAAAAACATTTTAGGACGGCCTTTAATCCATACACTAATAATCCTGTCATTTACCGGGTTGTATTCTAATACACACCTATCCATCCTCTTGTTACAAATAATGACAACTCCATTTCGTCTTGCATACTCGTGTACGCTATAGAATATTTTATGGTTGTCCGAATCAAAATATCCCACTCTTGTTCACTTCAGCTGGCTTATTCCCAACACAACTAACCCTATCATTTCCATCATTGAAAGAACGACGCCAGGTTTTTCTTTGCTCATGCTTCTTACATTCCAAGTTCCGAGGGAACTATTTATGAAAAAGCTGTTGCCTTTCCTTTTGCCTCTGATGGTGTCAGCAGCAGAAAGCCCTTGCAAATTTGGTTCTACTGCGTCATCACTTTCAGCGCTACTTGTCAATGCATCCCCAGTCGCATCTAGGGTGCTATCCAGCCTTGGGGGCCTATCTTCTAACACCATATTGTCAACATTGTGATCGCGGTCCATGGGTTGTCATGATAAAGATACAGAAGTGGTCTGTAAGTGCCTTCTGCACAGCTTCGGCTAACTTGGAGAATGTCAAACTGATTAGGATCAAATGACCCTTGCGGTTGTTTCATACTAAAGAACATCCGCTGACGGTATCGTCCACTACTGCTGCTGCCCAGTAGCTTCACCGTTCCCTGCCAGGGTGACTAAGAGGTTACTTACGCTTGTCGAAGGCGTGATTGTCTAGACTCTACTCATCTGGTTACAACGAAAATAAAGGAGATAAGAGGGACGAATCATTTTCAGATGAATAAATAAACCTGCCTATCAACCAATCGCCTGAAAAGAGCCTAAGCGATAGTGAAGTGGTAAAAGAAACAAGGAAAGTACCTTTGATAATTGAATAATCTTAAGAGAGTCAAAGCTATAGTGAGATTGTGAATACCAAGTGAAAGGCAAAAGTATCTTTGATAAATGAAACACCAGAAGGTGAAAAATTTGCAATTGGTGAGGAACATTACATGTCATTGGAAAAAAATTGCATGTTTATGAGACATTAAAAAAATTTTTCTTCAAGAAAGTCAGTTTCAATACCGTTAAGATTGAAATTCCACCACCTATTGTGATTCCAGCTAATTGCTCTTAACTGATCTTAATATTTTTGCCACGTGTCAGGTTGAGAAAGAAAAATCGTTCAATAGCTAAATCCCATTGAACAAATTGGTGAGTGATCTTGCATTTTTGGTTTACCAGAATTTGAATAATAAATTGATTTTTTCTGTAATACAAGGTACAAGCATTAGTGGTATATTATTCAAGACTCGATTGAACTCCTTTGTCAAAAAAACCGACTAAAGGAGGTTGAATGACATTATTAGTGAGATGAACTTGGTATTTTCCATATACCGTATCAATTAAATGACCATTTACAGTAGTAAAATTGTATTAACACGATAAAATATTTAATGCATATTTTTTCCAGTGTAAGATTAAAAGCCGTTTTTCCGTTAAAAATGTGACTCAAATTAAATGCAGTCAGTCAACACTTTGCTTTCCTGTCTTTTTAAACACCTCTCGTGTTTGTATATCATTGTCTCTTCTTTTAGTGGATACCCAACTAAATTTATTTATGCTGTAACCCCTTTCTTTATGGATGCTTCACACCGTGTCCTGTTAAAAGGAACACGTATAAAATTGCCTTTTACCAATAAATTAATGAGAGATTTATTTTCGGGCATTAAGCCGAAAGCCGAGTCTTTTAAAAGGAAGGTACATGAATCATGGACGACAGAAAAATGAATGGGAACGAGCTAACCTTTGTTTTATTACTGTGTATATTAGTGTTGCCTTGAAGGAAAAACTGCTTAATTTCTTTGGAAAATTGTTCCACACTATACGAGCACACTTAATTCATATAAACGTTGGGCTGTACCTACATACACGAACGTTATAGCAGTAGAAAGAATCGATATTTAAGCTCAAAGAAAATTGGTTGTAAAAACATCTGAGTTTCACTCTTCAAGCACGTTTTAGGGGGTTTTCAGAGCATCGAAGCTCTCTGTTACAAAAGCAAGGATATGTTATGACTCCTTGACAGAGGCTGACGCTTGATAGCGTTATATTCTTTGGTAGATCATATGCTGAAAAGCATTTTAAATAATATTTTGAAGCTGATTGCTTGAAGAACTGCCTTTTTGCTAGTCTTGTGAAAATTTAAATCAAGCTTGGACTTCCGTTAGAGACGACTCGACTTTCAAAACCATATGTTTAGATCAATATAGTCATACAATGATTAGGTGTTAGAGATTTTTATATGATCGATGGTCGATTGTCTGCATTTCCCTTGAGAACAGCAGTATTTCATGATTGAGAATATAAATATTAATGAGATCACCATAGCCGAATTAGTAAATGAAACAATTTCTTAATGAAAATTTTCATTACGTGTGTAAATGTAGATTTCACAATATGAAAAGACAAATTGTTAATAAATATTTAGAAGACACTGCTTCCCCATTTATTGGCACAAGCTAACGAATATTTGAAATTTACAGCCGCTTGCTACTTTTTTTACTAATTTAACTTTGGCTCTACATTAGGGTGATCAGACTCAGTACCTTATGGAAAAGGAAGATTTGTAATAAGTCACAAAGCACTTACATTTATCCTAAAAGCTAATATTAACATGTGTAAACTTGTCACAGTGAATAAAGAAAAGTCAATATCTTTTAAAGCGACTTGGCGAAAAAGACGGATATGCTTGAGCATCTCATTATTGGCCACCAGCTAAGACATATGGATTTTACTTTGCTTGTTTTAGATTTGAAGTCCATTTTCAGAAACACTTTGAAAAGTCATGCTCGGAAAAATCGCGGACAGAAGAAAACAATTTGAAAAAATGAAAAATAATCCAGAAAAAGATGTCTGAGCAGTCCACATGACTTGTTTTGTGAAAGAGTAACTGCCTGTGAGGAATCAATACTGACACAACAAAAATTCAGAAACTTATGGTATTGAATTTATGTTAGCTTAAAAGCAATTTTTAATTGAAAATAGATATTTATTAAAAGCACAAATATTAGAAAAGGTGTCAACCTTATAACGGCATATTATACATCTTGTCATCTTCTTTGGTTTGAAACTTATTTCCTTCTGATTTAAGTTCAACAATAAAGTATGCCTCATAAGTTAATTATCTATTTGTGTTTCTTACTTACAAATTTTAAAGTGAGACCATATAACCAGTCATTGCTATGAGGCACCTATAACAATTCCTGTACACGCTTTTCTTTTTATAAGAATTGCTTCTATAAGAATATCAGGGTGAAAATTGCCTAATTTGCAAGAATATCTTAAGAATATTTCCAGGGTGAGTTTCATAAGAATAAAATTTTAGTAAAACAGAAATGTTATGGCAATTAAAATAAAACAAGTCTGAAATCTTTCTTCATGATATATATCGGGTGTCCAAAAAAACCTACTTTTAAAAACTTTAAAATATAGTAAAATAAGAATATATTTTTTTAAAATTATATTCCTCTATATTTGATTGACTTTGTGAAGCCAAATTGTCCGAGAGTTTTTTGTTTCTTCATTGGCGTAGCCATCGGACTGATACTTTAACACTTCTCTTACACAACTCCACGAGAAAAGAATTTTCTCACAACAAACCATACACTTTCAACAACGTCATCGAGTAGAATATCACGTTAGAATGTTGACGTTCAAAATGTGACGTTGTGATTATTCAATGAATTTTCAACCTGTTTGGAAAAACTAAAAACTAAAATATAAGAATATATTAAGAATATTTCACCCTTATATTTTGTCAAATCGTAAGAATGCTTCACCCTCAACGAAATTTTACTATTCTTATAAAAAGAAAAGCGTGTAACAAAAAAAGGATTTCTGCTGAGTTCTTTGAAGACTAAGGACCTGCAACAATTTATTGCTTCAAAAAGGGTAAACCAAAATATTCTAAAATAAACATCATCTCAGTTTGAAACGCGGTTCCGGTCTGCAATTAAAGCTTTAAGATTATGTCAACAAAACGAATGATAAAAAACGACTACTGAAAATTCAGGTATCTGGTGCCGGTCGAACACAGTGGCCACACTGGCCACATGGAGTTTAAAATTCATCACTGTTTTGTTTTGGTTACCTAAATATCAGACCATCTGGGCCTCATCTGCCCCAATGCATAACCTACCTAAGGTTCACAAGGCCCCTTTCCTGTGAGCTTATTTATATATGTTTGACAGTTTGATTAGGTTCGCAAAACAGGTTGCACGGTTTTTTCAACAAGGAAATAGATTAGTATAGATTAAATGTAGATGTCTTTTTGTATTTCAAAGGAAATTCTTCTCATCAATATAAATGAACAAGGACATCATTAATGCTGTTGTTGGCTTTAGAAAATGCATTAGACCATCAGTTTTTACAACGGAAGAAGAGTAGACATTTTCACTGTTAGATTTTGAGGGGAAAAATAGTAAATATATATATATATATATATATATATGTGTGTATGTGTGTATGTGTGTCACCACAGTAGTTTATTTCTTTTAATTATAGTATATTTCACAATGTTATAGTCATTAATAAATAACAAAGGTAGCGCCCATTTAGTTCTACACTATATTTTTCCAACTAAATATTTTGGTCCTTAATACTGTCTATACCTTGTCAAGACAGATCAGTATTTAACGACATAATTCTCTCATTGTCAGAAGGCACACAAGCCCTGGACATATCTCATCTATTTTGACCAGTCTCAGTCTACGCATTGTGCTGCCTTCCAGGGCTTTTCTCACCATCCATCTGTACAAGCTCTTGGAAAGGAGACTGGTCTTTTTGCTGATAATAGTGGCTTCCCAAATACAAAAGAGCCTCTTAAAGACTGTGGTGGCTCAAGCTACTCTTTTCTTGTGTCTGTAATACCCTCAACCATCTCTCGTTACATTGGTAACAACATATATAAATCTCTCCACTTTCTCCATTTCATTCTGTCTAACAGTACTTTCAGGCTAACGTTACTTCTGCTGTTCATTTTCAGTTTCTTGGATTTCTTGTCGATCAGTGTTAGTCCACTTGTTGCTGTACTGCTAACTAGCTTAGTTGTTTTGGACCGAGGGTGGGTCATTGCCAATAGCATAAGCTCAATATCGTCTGCAAAATCTAGATTTTTAATACTGAGGTGAAGTTTTTATTACCTCCTGTTCTCTCCATTTCCAGTGTCTCCCTTATCGTTCAGTCTAACACTAAAAGTAAAAACATTCAGACAGCCTTTCTTTTTAATGCTGGTCCTCACTAGGGGAAAATATATGGTATCTCTATTGTGCATCACACCTCACTAGAATTTTTCTACATAATTTGGACCATTTTTAATGTTTCTGGGGTACTTCCATCTTTCTTTCTGATTCTCTAACGACTTCTTCTGTGCATTGAGTTAACTTCTTTTCAAAAGTCAAGGCAGTGGATTTTTAGGGAAGAATTTCATTATTTGGCTTGCTCCAGGATGTTCCTTAGGATAGATATCTGGTAAACTATTATTCCGCCTTTCTTAAATCCTGTTTTTTGTTTCCTGAAAGTGTGGCCAACTCTGTTTTGTATCCTTTTGATGAAAATCCTGCTGAGTACCTTTCTTGGTATACGAGCAGTATAACTCCCATCCAGTTGTTTGGGAATTTTATTTGGGAATGCTATAAGCCATTAATATTTCGTTTTCGTCGCCTTTACTTTGTGAACAAAAATTTTATCCTGCATAATTTCGGTTGTTTTGGATAACCAAATACAGTAAATGACCGGCTTTTTTTCTACCCTGCAATCTATAATGCTTTACTTGATTTATATTTTCTTATTCTGGCGTCTTGCTAAAGACGGTCCCCAGCAAAAAAGCATTCTATCACAATAAAAATATGATGTTGGTTGCAATACTTAAGAACATTAGTACTTAGCTTTTATAGAATTTTACGCGTTGCAAAGCCATATACTATATTGCACACTGTGCTTGTGCGTTAGGAACATGACATTTTTCAAACTGGGATAAAATGTAAAATAAATAAGATGAATAAGAGAAAGAACAAAAACCTTATAATAAGTATGACATTCCGTAGATTTTACATGAATCCAAAAATGGAAAAAGTGCTTTAGCCTTCATATGAAGCATTCAAATACCTTAACATCTGTACTAATGAAATTCGTTGGGAATCGCTTGCCATCATGATCTGAAAGAGCAGAAAAATCTCTAAGCAGGGAGTGGCTTCGGTGTTGGATATTGTTCCTTGCAAACACGGTCAGAAAAGAATAGCAGGGGACGAACTCAATTGCCAGTTTCCCTATATGCAAAAATAAATAGGGATTATCTTTGGGTTTATTAATCCTAAGGAGATGAATCACGATAAAGCAAAGAAGAAACTCAAAATCGCAATGTTTTCTGTGTGTAGTTTGATAAAAGTGGATAAACAAGGAGCGCTTCCTCGTGACATTCAAAAATACAATGATAACACTGGTCTGCGACAGTTTGCCGGATAAAATTATTTATATACGTCTTATATAACTTTGATACGCTGATCACGAATATACAGTCAGATTTTTCCAATCACTTCTCATTTTTTTCTAGAGCAACATTTTTTTTCAAGTTTTCGCAAATATTGCGAGAATGAGACACCCACTCTTACCAGTAAAAAAATTATTGACAGCACTAAATCTGTTCCTGTTCAATTACGTGCTGTGTAAATTATCAAAACGTCTACTGCAATGGACAAAAGAAGTCACTGCCGTGCAGACACAACTATCAAAGCTTGCATGTATTCCGTCATTCGTGAGGCATCTGACTCTGTAACTCGTTCCGACTTGGGCCGATATCATCGAATTGTACACTGGGCTATTTGTGGGTTCTTATGTCGATTAGCGTCTAATAATACGAACCCAACTTGTACTTTGTAATCCAACAGCCCCTGAGTTCAAATTTATTGAACATATCACGCAGGCCAATAGTTCTCAATGCTGGCTCCGAGAAATTCAGTAGAACTGACGCTCTGCTATCAACAACCATGAACAGAAAATGCAAAAATAATCCTGATAGATTTTGCTACATTTGTGGTCAAGTTATGTTCAGTGGACAAGCCTGCACAATTTCAACCTTTGCAAAGAAAAGCTACCATGCATATTTCGGGATCAAACTTGGAGACCAAGACAAAGATTTTGCCCCTCACCTTGCCTGAANTCTAATAATACGAACCCAACTTGTACTTTGTAATCCAACAGCCCCTGAGTTCAAATTTATTGAACATATCACGCAGGCCAATAGTTCTCAATGCTGGCTCCGAGAATTTCAGTAGAACTGACGCTCTGCTATCAACAACCATGAACAGAAAATGCAAAAATAATCCTGATAGATTTTGCTACATTTGTGGTCAAGTTATGTTCAGTGGACAAGCCTGCACAATTTCAACCTTTGCAAAGAAAAGCTACCATGCATATTTCGGGATCAAACTTGGAGACCAAGACAAAGATTTTGCCCCTCACCTTGCCTGCAAACCGTGTGTGGAAGCTCTGAGGCATTGGACTAATAGAAAACGAAGCAATCTTCCATTTGGAATACCGATGATCTGAAGGGAAGGTATAGATCACGTCACTGACTGCTACTTCTGCATGACCAACATCACCGGTGAGTCAATCTCAATGTTCAGTTTCTCGTTTCGTATGCACTAGGGACACTGTTTTTATGCTAGTAGCTACTAGCGTAATTATGCTAGTAAAATCTGAAATTTTGCTAGTAAAAGCAAATTATGCTAGTAGATCCTTGTTGTGTATGCATGTGAAAATTTAAGTCAAAATGACAAAGAGTCAATGTTACGCAGTAATTCTTCACGAAACTACAAAGTAGAAGTAAAATATGTATGAAAATACTGCATAAATGAAACCTGCATATTGATTGCTGCAGAAGTTCCGAAAATCACCAACTGTAAGCATAAATTTAATGCTAGTGGACAAAAATTATGCTGTTTTATACTAATAGCACAAAATTATGCCTTTTTATGCTTTTATGCTAGCAGGATAAAATTATGCCTTTTTATGCTTTTTAAAAGCAGTGTCCTTGGTAAGCACACAGTTCAAACTCCCCATGCGCCAGGAACTTCACAGCGATGCTCTATCTCTCTGAGGTCTCAAAGGCTTTTTCACCTTCCAATGAGGCAATAGTTAAGTGTAGCCTCAAGTGTAACAATAAACCCCTTTAAATACTTGTGGACATATTTACAAATTCCGTTTAATCACTTTCAGGCTTCACTAACAAGACCAAAGGTCGTATCATATACCCCGACATCCGATCCGCCGTGAAACCTCAACCTCACGACGCCAATACTCCGGTTTTTACCCCTCCAGCCGATGTGGAGGAGTGGTCGCTAGAGGAAGAGAAATCCAGTGAATGCACTGGTGAGGGTTACCAAGAGTCATACGAGCCCCAACCTGATGTATTGCATCCCAGACCACTAACACAAGAAGAGCTCAATGATCTAGTGAGGGACTTGGCTCTCTCCGAAGAATCCTCTCAGCTTCTTGGATTGCGATTACGGTAAAACAATCTCCTTCGCTCCAATACCACTTTCTTCTGGTATCGAGATCCCTACAAGAACTTTCGGGCCTTCTTTACTAACGACCTGGATAGCCGTTTGGTCTATTGCAACAATATTACGGGACTAGTTTCAGCATTAGGGCTGGAATATGATGCCAGTGACTGGAGATTATTCATCAATTCCTCAAGCAAAAGTTTAAAGGCTTTGTTGCTTCACAATGGAAACAAAGTGGTGTCCGTCCCCGTAGCACACTCCGTGCACTTGTCGGAAAGCTACAAGACCATGAAGATCTTGCTTTCTGCAATCAAATACGATCTACATAG
>RDPX01000237.1:1176075-1241100 GCA_003991215.1 Morbakka virulenta | reverse complement strand
GAGAGAGAGAGAGAGAGAGAGAGAGAGAGAGAGAGAGAGAGAGAGAGAGAGAGAGAGAGAGAGAGAGATTGAGAGAGGGAAAGCAAAAGAAAGAATGTTTAGAGAGTAAGCACATAAAATCACTAACTATTTTAAAGTGTTGCATATTGTACTAAAAGAAAGCTATGTGGACTATAAATTTATTGAGAATGGATTCAACTAGTAGGCCATGTTGTGTTATGACTTCAGTTTGTCTTGCAGCTGTGCTTAAGACTGCAATATTTTTACAATGTTCAGCATGTATTTAGGAACGTTTGTAGCATCGTTGTTGTTTTTATGACATTGTAATGCATAAAGATGTTCCGTCTAAAGTATTTTAATCATTAGTACTTACAGCCAGGGAGAAATATAGCTGGAAACAGTTTCAGCATAAGCGAAATTTGCTACTGCGATAAAAAGCGTATCCTGAATTTGTTGTTGAGTTAATGTTATGCGACTTCTCATGTCAGTCAATTGGAAAAGTAATACAACCAAGGAATATTATCAATATTCTCATCAAATCGAACAAGGAACTGAATACTTAATCTCTTACCTTTGAAATGACATAGCAACAAAGTTTTACACTACTTTATGAGTATTAGCTTTAGAGAAATTCTCTGTTACTTTGTAATTTACTGTTCTTCCTTGTTAGTGTTAATACAGGTAGACACTGGTACTTTTCGACGTTTATAATTCAAAAACTGAAAATGTTATTTGGGAACGCGTATCAAAAGGGACATTAAGGTTCAAGATATAGGAAACCGAGAGAAGAAAGGGTTTTTCAAGATAGTTCATTTTCTAGATTATCTCTGCTAAGGCGGTCGCTTACAAGTTCAATTTTTGTGCTTTTCTAAGCCCATAGCGAAAAAACGTTTCTAGGGCTTAAAATCTATTTACAACAGTGATCTATCTATGTATTCTGAAGCAAACAGGTTCCAAAACCAAGCAATTAAATGATAAAGCTTAACAGTCTAGAGTATACCCTATATCAATAAATAAGTTACCATATTAAATAGTTTTTATGTCTCTGCATTTAAAGCCAAGGTTCTCGAATAAGCAAATTCCAGGCTAGATACCTCAACTTCGAATTAGAAGCAAAATGTATTTCTTTTCACGTAAAGACGTTTTATTTCAAACTGACCTTTTGATTCGCAGTGACATTACAATTCTAGAAGTTATATACTCCCATTGATATTTTGTTACACTGGATAAAATACGTTAGGTAAATGCTATGGTTTCCTCAAAATAAGGACACGAATTTAACATCGATGGCTGCAGCTTAATTGCTCAAAGAGAAACGCTTTGTTAATTACTTGGAGCAAAAAGGTCGTCTTTTCAAAATAAAGTCAGTATTGACCAACAAAATCCAGCACCTTTTTGATTTATTAGTTCGCAGTTTTTACATTGCATATAGTTTCTGATTCACTGTTGACAGAGAAGCTGATTTCACTGTAACTACGTTTTCCATCATCTTTATCAACTTCGATAAAATTGTCTCTTTCTTCACCATCACGGCCACTGGTTGGTATCTCTTGTTTTTCATCCGGTTTTTCATCAGTCACCTGTTTCCATGGATATTCTCCCATTGTACCACTTCGGGGTCTTGGAGCCACTATTCCAGTGTTTGGGCTAAGACTATGTTGATTATTTGGATGGAATACTTGCTGTGTACTTTCCATGCTTATTTTGCGCTAAAAGTTGATTTCCAGTTATACGATTACAAACCAAGTGTACGTAATATCAAATGTACTCCTTGAATAAACAGCACTTGCTTCTCACAAGAACTCTTCTCCTTTGGACAACGGTACAAAAATATTCATTATTATCAATGATGAATTATTGTTGAAACTAACTCCACAATTCAGCGAAATTTATCCAGTCATTAAAATGTTATATTATCAGATTATGGGAACACTATTTCAAAAGCTGGTTTTAACTGTTGGTACTGGCAATCAGCGAACTACACAAACAACATCGAAATCTAGGAATTTACTCTAGGTGATCAGAAAAAGCAGCATTAGTAAGAATTGCCTACAGGTCATTGTCTAAAATTCTCAGCTCAGGATGGCTGTAAAATAATAGCTGTCAGTGATGTATCTTGTAAATGATCAAGAAAAGCAATGACGTTCTGTCCCTTAAATCAGCTGCCTCAAAAATGACGACAGAGTAAAAGAACCACCTGTTTTAGAGTATGTGTCAATTTCCGAAAGTGAAATATAAGTGAAATAACCCTTTGGAAATGTTTTATATGCCCCTTCGATCTTTCAGAATAAACAGACTAAATGTAAGAAAATGGATGACATTTTGTTTTTTAAATATGCTTTGATCGTAACTGTGAATACTCCTTTTCTCTTCTGTGACTATCACCAGTGTTTTATCCAATAATGTTAAGCATGCAGATCACTTGAAAACATCTAAATGAAAGGATTTAATTCCTTTTAATAAAATCCACACTTGAAAAGGAAATAGCACTATAAACCTCAATTGTATTCACATCAACAGAAATATTTTTCTAAAATTTTGTAACGTCGGCTTAATTTTTGTTAAATGACTGTTTTATTTTCAAGAGAAAAAAATTTCAGTAAAATTTATCAGCCGTGATCAATGGTGGTTTTAAAAGCAGCAACAATTGAACCAGGTCTTTGAATTGTTGATAAAATATTAACCTCAATTCAATTGACCCATGTTGTACTTACCATATCCGCGATCACAATCACAATCAGCAATGTTAATGGGTTTAGAATGACAAAAAACATAAAGATTAATATTTGGATAATTCGCTTGTGTGTAAAATGATTTTAAATATAAATGATTAATAGGCATCAGTTAAATTTTGATTGACCTATATTTCATTTCCTATTTGCGGAAATACAGCAAAAAAGGATTGTTCAGAGTGGTCATGTATTTTGAGGAAACACAGTATAAACGTTTATTAGTCCCAATAGAAAAACAGTGCACAGTCCATTGAAATCATCAATTTCTACTGATTTTCAATATAGTATTAATGGAGTAAATGAGAAGCAAATTATACATGATGACGATTCTTTGTTTTGAGTGACAGTTTTCCAGGATTCGTCAAAGGTTTTATCTTGACATATTGGAAAATGATATCGAGTTTACACTTGTTTTGATTTAAATCGGAAATGCTGAGTGTGGACGTATGAACAATTTTCGATGGGTCTCTGCAAGATATTAGATACTAGGAGGTTGTCAGGAGACAGTAGATTCAAGGGAGAAAATTTTGCTTTTCGTTGTCAATAAAACACATGCTTAGAGCATTGTCAATGAAAGTAAAACAGGACAGCTTAAGATAATGAGAGAAGCATATTTTTCAAAGTTTAAGTAAATTTGTTTTCCTGACTAAATCCAAACATTTAAAACATCCAAGAGCCAGCATGACAAAACAAGTTACTGCATTGCAGAAAACAATAAACAAATTCAATATTTGTAGTTCCCACTTTCACCTTTCTGTTAGAAAAGATTCAGTTTTGCCTAAAATTTTTATTTAAATAGATATAAATACTCAAACGCTTTTATTTAGGATTTTTCATTTCTCATTTTAATTCACAATAAGAATTAAACGATCGTGAAATAAGAAGTTAAGAGATAAAAATGTACATGGCGGCGAAATGTGCACAATATTAACTCAAATATATTTTACAGTGTACTGCAACATAAAAAAAAATTTAATTCCTTGATGATCAAAATCAAAGGATATGTTGCTTGTTTACAATTATGGGGTTATGATAAAGGTAAGTAGTTGAACTTAATTATGCCAAAAAGAATGCACAAATTACCTAGATACGAAGTGGAAACATTATTGAAACGCAAAAAGAAACATATTTCCAAGAGAAATTATTACGACTAAGTCCACTTTCTAACCCTAGCGTATGCTGGTAAAATTGGATGTTTACAAGAAAGTTTAATGACAAATGTTACTGCCACTTTAAAAGGCATCTAAAATTTTGATTTTAACCTTAGGCTTTTTATTTGTATCTTTAATCCTTCTTACTAGTTTCTCATAACACGTGCAGCGTATCCCTGGCATTTCGATACCTAAAAACCATTTCAAAACCGTTTTGTCAAAACATTTTCGAGATTGAAAATGAGTGATTTCACTCATTTTTCGGTATTTCGTATCATCAGATTGCAATCAGAGGAATACAAAGAAATTAATGTTTGCAAGCTAGATGGGCTTGTTCCCCAAAAGACAATTGAATTGAGGTACGTTGAAAATTATCATATGTACTACCTAATTTTCAAAATATGGACATCTCGGCAAGTCTTCAGAATCAGGAAGATAAGATAACAAGAGTATTGAGCTAGTTAATAGATAAATAGGTAACATATTAACAATAGCGGTTAAAAGTAGTTAGATAGGATATATGGGTTTTATTAAAATCTTGTTTGATTCAATCTGTAATTGATAATTACCAAGTGTGCCAGCATCTAAATACAAGAAAGTTTGTCTATAGCAGAAAGGGATTAATAATTATAACAGAAGTCCGATGCTCCAAGTAAGAAAGGCTAAAAACAACCCTCAGTATTTAAAGAGTGTTGACCTTTTTCATCAGTGTCAAATACCACTGTTTCAGTTTTACCCTGTTTTAATTAATCATCGATTCATTTTCAGCAAACCGAAAAGAATTTAGATTTTCAGGCAAACCTAGTTTAATTACAAACAAAAGGGGGTTGAGATTTGAACTCTTTAGCGCCCTACAAGTTACGGCACACGGTAGCCAGTTATGTTTAAAGTAACTTACAATTCGTCGCAAGTCAGAGAAATTTTTTCGTAACCCGCCGATTCAGTGTAGAAAATTCCATAAACAATAACCTTTGACAGTGGTTTTAAATTAAAAGAGTGTATCAATGAGTTACTGAAATCGATAAAAATAAAGTCAACGAATTCTTTTATTTCAACCGAACTCTTAATATCGTCTGTGATTAATGTTGCGGTTACCTCCTTGTTGTTCGTACCAATAATCTACTCTGCAGATTATAAGTACAGACAGCCTTGCTAAACGAATCGTTAGTGTCCCTGCAGGGAAAAGGGGAAAGAACGAAGTTTTGAAATAATTTGAGGAAGCAAAAAGGATAAATTTGAAGTTGATTTAATCAAAACAGCCACAAATATTTAGGTTGAAAAACAAAAGAAACTATTGTCCCCACATCTTTTGTTCTCACGGACATAACAAGTCCCTTTGAGCTGCAGCTAAATTTGCCTTCTGCCTTTGTGCCATAGCAAGTGTTATTGGAATGGCCCAATACTTGAAGGCCAATTAAGAAAGCGTAAGGAATGGCTACGTGTGCTAATCGAGGTAAAACCTTTTAGCAGTTCCAAGATGTTTGTATGACAAACTTGAAGATGGGTCGTTCACCTGTAATATATAATGTCATATAATCTATATATAATGTATATATAATATCATATAATGTCATATAATGTATATATAATATCATATAATGTCATATAATGTATATATAATATCATATAATGTCATATAATGTATATATAATATCATATAATGTCATATAATGTATATTTAATATCATATACTGTCATATAATGTATATTTAATATCATATGTCATGTAATATGTATATAATATCATATATTGTCATATAATGTATATATAATATCATATAATGTCATATAATGTATATATAATATCATATAATGTCATATAATGTATATATAATATCATATTATGTCATATAATGTGTATATAATATCATGTAATGTCATATAATGTATATATAATATCATATAATGTCATATAATAATGTCACTCTCTATAGCAAATCTTGCCATAGAGAGTGACATTTTTCCTGTTGTAACCATTGTATCGCATAACACTTTTTATTTATTAACATTTTTATTCATTTAGCAACATTGTAGCAGTGATCCATGTATGTATCTAGACGCAAATGATACCTTGGAAAAATTTCTTTAATAGCAAATACAATGGTCACACTGCAGATGTTTGGAATTTCGTAAAAGCCAGGGCATTTTTCAGGTGCCTTTACATTTTCATCAACCTAATGGAGAGATAATGTAAGCTGCTCCTTGTTTGATACATCAGTATTTTCATCACACATAATCAACTTCCTTATATTCTCTAGCGTACGTCTTAGCACAAAATTAGATATTATTGTCAACAATTCTTTCTGGACATCATGAGTTATGAACTTACCAGGCTTTTTGTAAAGATAATCTTTTAACTTCGGAAAGGATTCTACCTGCAAATCCGAAACCTGAAAGAGATTTGAATATCAATGATTAAAATGACTTCTCTATGGTATTCCCTGCTGTGCTGAAGATAGTGACATACGTACATATGTAAGTTCTTAACCCGATAGCCCTTACAGTACTCTGGGGCACTGACTAACATACAAGTCAGAAATGTCTCTAACGACTTTCCCTTTTTTACTTCTTGCACTATCACATTTTCCAGCACTGTCCTATTACGATTGCCTCTTGAGCCAAACATGAGCCTTTTTGTCAAGGTGTCGTTAGATGCTCGTGCAACATGTGCAACCCATTTTCTGTTCTGATTTCTGATTTCGACTCAAGGATTTTCAAAAAACAACTAAAATTTATTGCTTTGTTTTCTTTTTCGTTTGTTTCCATCATTTCGACTACAAAACGCCATTGCAGGATAACAACTTTGCATGTTACAGCAGGCCTATAGGGTGTACCAGCTTGAGTGTTTTCAAACAAATTTTGAAGCTCTTTTCCAGTTTTAAAAACATTTTTCGAGAAATACGTCCTCCAAAGAAAGCTTGAACTCAAGATTTTGCTTCATGATTTGATATTTACACGCAGAATAGGTGACTGAGTCTTTAACTGAGTCACAGTCAAGTCAAGAACTTTTGTTGAACCACTAGTGCTGACATGATAGTTTCTGGTTCCCAGCTACAGTAGCAGAAAAAGTAAAATGACTTTCTGGAGGAAAAGGTTTTTCCATGAGTCCACTGAAGCCGCTTGCATAATGGTACTCCTTTGTCTTTAACACGTGTCGAAGAGGAGCTCCCAGTCTTTGGTAATGGAGTTAAATGTCCTGTTCCACTACAAGTTGTGCTTGGTGCTACTGTGTTTGAGAAAGGTTTGAAGAACTTCCTTTTGTTTATTCAGCAATATGGCTTCTTCGCAACAAGACAAAATGAACTTCGGATAACTCGATAATTGAATGATACAACAAATGCTGAATAGGAAATTCTATGTTACATTAACCTCAAAAAGGTATATCTTTTTTAGGTTAATGTAACATAGAAGTTTGCATATATGCAAACTCTGTGCTGTTTACGATGAAAGAAAATTTCAGTTTTGAGTGATAAATTACATCTTAAAGTCTTCCTATAGCTGAACACAAGTTGTGAAGATAGCAGTGTCTTTACAATATGTAACATCCTCAGAGCTGTTTACAAAATGATGGCTTTTTCCCTAAAGTTATTCTGTTCGTAAAGAGTGTTTTACAAAACAATTCATCAAATAGTAAGTAGGCTTTGCTATGATAAAAAAGTACAAATTTAATGAAGCAGTAGACACAAAAAATATATTTTGGAAGGGTATGGAACACTCACTGATAAAAAAAAGAAAGATAGTTGTCCCAATGGATACCTATATATATAAATTTCATCAAAGCAGGTAGTCGTCTCTAAAAGTATATAAATTTCAACAACAAAGACATTTTGTATGACTATCATACAAAATGTCTTTGTTGTTGAAATTTATATATATGTGTGTGTGTGTGTGTGTGTAACTTTTTACAGGTAAGAACAGGGTTAAAGTGTTTCTTTTCTCGACATTTACTAATGAAGGGCACTGTATTTAACAATATTTTTGAACTGAGAAACCGTCAACTGTATTGTGTCACTTTGGTGAGATCAATTTATTGAGGGTTTTTTTATGCTAAAACTAAATCTTCTTCTAATGTCGTTACTTGACAAACCACTTGTCATGTCCTCTTTTTCAAATTAGATTAAATGCCGTATTGAGCTGTAACATGTGTTCAACAGTTTTTCCGTCTTGTTTTATTAAGCATATATAATAATGACCTTTATCAGTGTTTTCTTTCCAATATTAATTAAACAATCTTAACTTAGGTACTTCTATCAACATATGTTGGGTTTATCTTTTGGTGTTTTCAAGGATCAAAAGATACACGATGAGACAATTTTTATCTTACCTTTCAAATCTATTATATGATATCTCTATTTTTGTTAATTTTTTTAATTTTTGTTATTTATGAAAAGCTTAGGGTAACAAAGTACAAAGCTGTTCAACAATAATCTTTTGGTAAGCTATGGGTTTTTTTAAAGTTCGAAAGCAGAGCAACAGAGTAAGCCTTAGGATTAATTTAAATAAAATAATTCCAATCACAATTACGCCACCATCCAGGCCCTCACGGGACTGTACAGAATTTTGAAACTTTGAAGCAATTTTTAAAAAAGTCGAGCTTTTTTGGAAAGATAATTTTATCATCAGTGTCATCAAGTCGTCATCATCCATACTAGCATCACCCTACACTCTTGGCTGAGACAAGCTATACAGTTTGTTTCTGGAAGCTACAGCTCCAGAAACAAACTGTATAGCTTGCTAAACCCGACTGCTGCAAGTCGATTGTATACAAGTATCGCTATGTCCCCTGATATGACGACAGAATAGAAAAGTTTTCGTGATCGACTCGTTTATTTCTGATTTACAGATTTTATTGAGGTTTTCCTGTTTGAAATCTTGGCGATTTTTAAGTCTTTTCCAGAATTCATTATTCATGTGATTGATTAATATTGCAGAAGTAACTTTAATAAGTAAACATTAACCAACATGGGTAATTCTTGTGATCCAGTGACAAACAAAAATAGTCCTTCAATTGGATTGGCTGTATTAAAGTTTCAGAGGTAAGGATGAAACGGCCTTGCAAAACGAAAGATGAGAAAGAGAAGTGTTGGAATGTTTATTAGTTATTTTACCCTAATTTCGCACCATTTGTGAAAACCAGTAAGTGTTCTTGGACAATTGACTTTTATTTCTCGTAGTGGGAATCACCCCTTAACTCAGAAACCCTTCTCCTCATTACAGCAGACCAGACTATCTTTAGGATTATCTTAAAAATACATTCATTCTTATAATGTCCAAAGAGTTAGATCTGTATTATTCCACAAGTTTTCTACACTTTAAAGATGAATATATCTTGATGGTTTGTAAGCCACTTATACAATCTGTAACGTATTTGAAAATATTTATTCATTAAGTGTATATTGTGAAGATAATGTAACAAAGATCGAGAGGATATGGAATTGTAGAAAACTGAAAAATATGTTTGTACCAAATGGGATTCGAAACAATACATCTGCCTACCATGGCAGCATACTCTACCACTTAAGCTATCGGCACTTCATCTTACCCTGATCACTTTTGCAACCATACCTTTCACTCAGTGACAGGCATTGTTGCAAAAAAAATGACTCGGCCAAGAATAAGCGCCGCTAGCTCCAGTGGCAAAGCATTTGGCCGTGGTACTTTAAGCACCGATTTGTATCCGGTCTCTATTTGGGTAGTGAATTTCTTTTTTAAGGAAGAAACAATTTCAGGATAAATTTGTTTCCAGAGCTTCATCATTGTCCTAGGGACTTTTGTTTCATTGAATGAATCCTGTTCTTATCAAGTGATATAAAATTTAAGTGAGGTAATTTTTTTCATCCAAAATGTAACTTTTAATCCAACAATTCTTTTATATGAAAATCATTATTGATGAGTCGTAATTTATCTAACAACACACATAAATAAAAATGACAGTACCTGTTGCATTGCTGGTTGTCTGAACGTTTGTTTTCAGGAAAATACTGTAGTTTTCCAAAGCTG
The DNA here is from genome assembly GCA_003991215.1 of Morbakka virulenta. Lineage (NCBI taxonomy): Eukaryota > Metazoa > Cnidaria > Cubozoa > Carybdeida > Carukiidae > Morbakka > Morbakka virulenta. The sequence continues at coordinate 1,231,217 of RDPX01000237.1, read as the reverse complement.
TTACCCAGAAACAAGCTTAAAATTGGGATAGTGGGGTGTTGGAGGGAAAACAAAAATAAATGAGTGAGTTCTGGGAACAGCAAAAAAGCAGTAGTTTTTTTATGGAGTGCATAAGAAATACTCAAAAACAAAAACTTATGATAAATAAAGAAAAAACGATAGTAAATTAATTGATAAAAATTAACATACAAATAAACAATGACTACAAATTTAATGAAGAAAAATGTGGCAAATTAAATATGTGGATATCCTGATATCAATTACTAAAACTTTATTTAACTTTTTTCACAAAGGGGGATCTAATTAGTAAATAGCTTGAAGACTTTGTAAATACAAGTATCTGGCCTTATTTTACTTTACGTAATGGTATAAGACGACAAATGTAAGTTTTCAAAATCAGTGAGATAAAAGACTTTTGAAACTGTATTGCTCATGCGATGATTAACTTACAGCAAGGTACCTTGTTGTCCTGCTGGTAAGCGAAGCGAGCTAGCAGACCTTTTATCAGCTGCAGTTACCTTTACAGTTTGTATAAAAAAATTATGTTCTACCTGTACCAAGGAGTGAGCGTTCAAAGAGCAAACTAAAGTGTCGGAAGGCCCTTTTTTTCCAAGTTATCGGCAAAAATTTTGGCATAAAGACGTGTCTTGATAATGCACACATTTTCATTTATACTATTAGAGATGTAAATTTGCTAATTAATGAGTAATTAACTAATTATTATTTGCTTATGACACAAAAGTCGCAAATTTAACTAACAACTATAAAAAGTTGATTAAATATGTCTGGTGTGCCATAACGATACACACATTCTCATATATACTTTTTGTAAAATATATGAGAATGTGTGTATCGTTATGGCGTTTTAAACTTTAAAACGTTATAACAAATAAACATACGAAATAAACAAATCTTAATATAATTTTAAAGAAAGAACTATAGTATAAAGATAATTCAAATTATGTTAAAAAGGAAAATACAACCACAACATAAAGTGTCATACATATAGAATACACGACATAGAATATAAAATATTACTCACAATTCCAATATTAAAACCTGCATAAGAATAAAATTAAAAAATCCACTCATACATTAATTTCAAAAGAAAAATACTATTACACATGAAAAATATGAGTGAAGGTTACGGGAAAAGACAAAGATATCCCATACCACCTTGTGTGGGTTTAAACATGCATGAGAACTGACTGATTTTTTGCTAATTATTACCAAAAATACTTTACCCTTGAATATTTTTCTTGGAAAATTTGTTTTAGCTTATGAGTCCTCTTTTAAATGAGGATTTCTCTTTGGGGACCGTTATAAACATTTTATTTTCACCTTGTCTTCAGAGTGTTTGACCTTTGTGGCTTGACTTTTGACAAACTCAAGAAAACGTTCAACAACTGAGCTGCTGAATTCAAATACACTATTGCTTTTTGAATTGATACACTCTCTTTCAAACGTCTTTCTAAAATTGTATCTTACACTTCGAGTCAGATAATGTGTTCGACATGATGAATTTTTTTCAGAAATATTACTGCTTGAACTTCGTAGTCTTACTACTGATTTTGTCAGTGGCAGCTCTTCCAGTGCTAAAATATTCTCAATAGATATTTTTCACAGTCCTTATAACACCATGAAAAGCTGCTGTTCTCGTGTGTGTGTGTGTGTGTGTGTGTGTGTGTGTGTGTGTACGGGCTAGCCATTTGAAATTGCTAGACGTCTAAGTCGACTAGTGTCTTCCTAGCATACGCCAATACTGCTTTAGTTTGAGTGGCAAGCCACTCAAGTCTTCCTTGATGGTGACCAAACATCTGTTGTCGGATACAGTCCAGTGCTGGACATGAAATTAACCAGTGTTGAAGTGTGTGTGGATGTTGTTCACACTTCGGACAAGTCGGATCGGTGTCAGGATCCAGACGATGGAGATATGCGCGTAGGGCCGGATGGTGACCTGCTCGTAATCTAGCCAATAATACTTCATCTTTACGGGAATTGATTGCTCTCTCGTCGATGGATGGACGGTGCTGTTTGTAGATTTCTTTCGTCCTCTCGTGGGATATGTCAGGATCTTTGATGACATCGTTGATGACTTTCACGGCACTAGACATGGATATCGGCAGAACAGTATCAGGAGGCAGTCCGGTGGCTTCTTTAGCTGCTTTATCGGCGAGTTCGTTACCAGGAACGTTTGAGTGACCAGGGATCCATTGAAAAGTGACTTTTGCTGAGATTGAATTTAGCAGAAGTCTGATCTCGTCCACTTTTGGGTTCCTACCAGTGAGAGCTTCACACAAGGATTTGCTGTCTGTACAGATGAGGATGCTCTTATCGGCTGTTGTATTATTGGCGATCCACTGTAGGGCAGAGATGGTAGCTGCGTGTTCTTCCTCGAAGGAACTCGTGTAAGGACGTCCTCGCTTTTTGATGGTATTAATAACAGTTGGATGTTGGGCTGATCCTTGCGTAATAACAGCCGCAGAACCCCCGTTTGTTGAACCTGCTGTAGCTGAACCGTCGGTGTAGATAGTAAAGTCGGCTGCAATTGTGTTTATCTGTGTGGTACAATGTGCCGTCTTTGTGGCCATGTTGTCATCTCTGCTAGCAATACCTGGTACAGAACAGAAGACTTGACAGTGTTGGGAAACGTCAAGGTCCCACGGAGCGATAGTGAAAAGTTCTGTCTGCAGACGATGTTGTAGGGCGTCTGGTAGAGCCTCAGCTAGCTCGTTGGCTTTTCGTCTCCAATGTTGGCGCGAGTGGACACGTTGCACGATGTTGTTTTCGAAGGCGGTGCGCTTTGGATGATCAGCAGGGCAACGTAGAGTCTTTTCCCGAGATTTCAAGATCAGACGAGAGCTGGTCGTCGAATAGCTGGGTACGTTGGCTTCGAGATGCAGAGCTTCAGTCGGTGTTGAGACTAGTTGGCCAGTAGCAATGCGGAGAGCTCGGTTTTGTAGAGACTCTAGGCGAGTCATGTTAGTTGCTGATATCCAGGGTTGCCATGCGGGAGCTGCGTAGTTCATCTTGCTTCTGATGTAGGCGAAATACATTGTCTTCAGGATAGATTTTCGCCAGCCCCAGGTGGAATGGGCGACGACCTTCATTGCTCGTAGCTTGTTGGTGGTATCAGCAAGGACTTTGTTGATGTGCGCATTGAACGTCAGACTGCGATCCAGGATGACACCGAGCAATCTTGGAGTGCTGTTAAATGGAATAGTCCCTCCTTGTAAGTGGATAGTTGGTACCCATTTGCTGTCGTTGGTCCAGGTTGAGAAGGCTGACACTTCGCTTTTGTCCACGTTAAGTTTGATCTTCCACTCGGCACTCCACTGTGATACTACATCAACTTGTTGTTGGGCGATGTGTTCTGCATCGGCAGGTTTTCTAGCAGTGGAGAGGATCGAGACGTCATCAGCAAATAGAGCATTTACAGTTTCGTCGGAGAGTTTGGTTGCCAGGTCGTTGATGTAGAAAAGGAACAGTAGCGGTGACAAAACTGAACCTTGAGGTAACCCTTGACGGAAACAGCGGCTGTTGCTAAACACATTGAAGAGCTGGACGCGGGCTCGACGGTCGTTCAAGAAGGAATGTAACCAATGGATGAGACTTGACGGGATCCCCATGTTGAACATGTGTAGAAGTAGTTTCTCACGCCAGATGGTGTCGTAGGCTTTACTGAAATCAAGCAGAACTAGCACAGATCGGTTCATAGGTTTCTTTTGGAAACCATCTTCAATAGCTTGGACAACTCGTAGAATTTGATCTTCGCAGCTACGACCCTTTCGAAAGCCTGCTTGGAACCTGCTGAATAGATTTCCCGTTTCTGCAATGTAGAATAAGCGGTTGGCGATCATTCTTTCAAGAAGTTTCACCACGCATGATGTCAGACTGATAGGCCGGTACGATGCAACTTCACTTGGTGGTTTGCCAGCTTTCAGGATTGGAATGATAATGGCCACTCGCCATACACGAGGACAGTCAGCATGTCGAAACGAGTCATTAAAGATGGCGAGAAGTTCTTGTAAAGCGATCGGTCCAAGAGCCTTTAAGAATGGTGGTGGGATGTTGTCAGGACCAGCAGCACCTTTCCTCTTTATTCGTTGGATTGCGGACGTTAGTTCTTTGATGGAGAAGTCAGAGCAGCTCTTGTCGTCGGCAAAGGGAGCATCGAGGCATTTCTTCAATTTGCGGTTAAGCATTCGGCCAGCGGTAGATGTTTTATGCTTACTGACATTGGCATAATGATTGACGAAGACGTTGGCTTTGGCTTTAGCGTCGGTGATCAGTCTCCCATTTACAGACATGGCCTCGTTTGGTGAATTAGCTTCTGGTGTACCATTGAGACCCTTTATAACTTTCCACATGTCCCGATCATTGCTGTTGGTCATGGCGCCTTCAAGTACCTCCTTCCAACTTTCTGTTTTTGCTTCGATGATGGCTTCATTGGCTTCACGGCAGGCCTCGATCCATTCTTGTCTGTTGTTGTTAATAGTACGCCGAAGATGGTTTCTGGTGCGTATTTTTGCTCGGACGTGCGGTGTCATCCACGGCTTGGCTTTGCGGCGAGGTTTAGTCTTCCCAACATGTGTTTCAGCTACTGAAGTCAGGATTTCTGTAAATCGGGCTAGACGTCTCGACAGGTTCGGTTCGGCTGTCAGTTCCCGCATGCGCTCATCAACAATCTTCCCAAAGTTTTCCCAGTCAACTCCCTGATGTTTCCATTTAGCTTGTTTCGGCAGAACTGGTTGGTACCGGACAGAGTGGCAAATTTCGAGGTAGATTGGTAGATGGTCAGAATCGCCGATCGGTTCTGTAGTCTTCCATGATGTTTTGGTCGACCATGTAGCACCACTGATAGAAAGATCAGGAGAGCTGACATTGCCAGTGATTCTGCTTGTTCTAGTAGGTGACCCGTTGTTGAGGATGTGAAGGTTTTGGTCATATACCCACTCTTCAATCTCATCACCTCGAGTATCTGGTGGTTGGACGGGATCCCACAGTGCTGAATGACCATTAAAGTCCCCGACGACTATGGAATCAGTGTTAACGGCAATCATTGATGGATCGAATCGTGTAACTTGGGTGTCAGTGTTTGGTAGGTATACATTATGCAGGTGGAGCCATTTGTTTCGAGCTGTGCATATACGGATGGTCTGTATTTCGAGTCCCATTCGCTCCGTAGACTGTAACTTCTCGAAGACAAGGTCGTTTTTGATGAATAATAGTAGGCCACCCCCGTTCAGAACCTTCCTATCCTTGCGAAGTGTGGCATACCCTTCAATGATCGGCGTCTTGTCTGCTTGGCGTAACTTTGATTCTTGCACTGCGCAGATGTCCACAGGTGAATGAAGTAGATGGTGACGAAGCTCGTAGAGTTTTGATTTGATGCCGTCGGCATTCCACTGCAGAATTGATAGTTGCTGACGAGAAGTACCTGGTGATGGTTGGGAAATCAGGCGGTTCGGATCTTGAGAAGGAACGGCTCTTGTATTGTTGCGTTTCTTTGCTGTACACGTATGACACTGCCAGTCCTCATCGCGGTCGCTGCTGTGTGGGCCAGTGCTGCACTTTTGATGAAAACCTTTCCCGCATGATTTACAACGTACCGGAACAGCATTTGATCGTAAAACAGCTGAACATTTACCACAACGTTCTCGTGACTCTTTAGCTTCAGCGAAAGTCATACCCTGAGCTCGAAGTTCGTTAATGCATGGTGGGTTTGAACGTAGCTGATCTCGTGTGGTTGGTCGGTTCTCTTGCGTCCACCTGCCATCGTGTTGTTGACATTTCCATTCCCTTGTAGCTAGGACGCGTTCTCTTACTTCTCGTCTTGGTTCGATAAAGCCACTGCAGGTTCTTGTAAGATGGCACACACTTGAACATGATGGATGAGAACAGTGGTAGGCGGAAGCTGCATACCTGGCTTGGATGGTCTTGTGGCACACGGAGCATGACATACCAGCAGCGGATGATCGAGTGTTGTTGTTCGAAGGATCAGCGGCTGTAGCTACTACCGGAAATCTCGTTGGAGCTGGATCAGTGGAAAGTATCTCGGTAGGTCCATTGCTGTGTAAGGGACATCTCCAGCGTATGATCTTGTTTGTGCTTTTAGCGTGACGAGTTTGAGTTGTTGTTAGTCCGTTACATCGTTGGTGGCATTGCGAATTACAATCAGCTTCAGCACAAGTAGGCGCGACGTCTTGTTTGATTCCCCTGTTAATCTTCTTGTTGCAGACAGTACATATGACAGGATGTTGATCAATCGGACGAGGTCCCGGGTTGCGTTCAATATCTCCTGATTGAAATATAAGTAACGTCCAATTCCAGATGTAAATGAAGAAATATGACGTCAAATTCCAGCTAAACATACTTCGTAAGCAGTAGCTGGATACCTGCTTACAGAAGTCCATGTCGAAGTCAGGATCTGTATCGTAACTGTAGATGTTTGGGTGTAAAGTTTGAAGTCGAAGACTCACAAAGACAGTATACCCGTAGACTTGAATAAGTTCGTTCGTATATAGTCAATACGATCCGCACAGTGCCGATGAGGAGGCCTTATTCGTTGTTGTGCTGCTGTTCTCGTGTTTGATAACGCCTGGGTAACAGGAGATCTATTCAGAGGTTTTCGATGTTTTTGTCAACGATGAGTAGATTTAAATGCAAATGCAAAAGATCTGAGAGCAGCAAGACAACGTTTCGATGCACTTTCCTCAACGAAATGTATAGATTGCTGTCCAGAAACTGTACTGGACAGCACAGAGATCGAGCTTGAACTTAAGGGTGCACAACTTGCCCTGCTTTCAATAACTTATAAAGAGTTTCTTCGCTCAATTACCATCAGTAATAACAAAAGAGTTAGCTCACCTAAACCATCATCAGAAAAATCTAATACCGTTGTCTGTAGCTATGTCATAAGAGACAAAGATTTGTTTTCTATTACTTACACTGGAGTGATGAGCACAAATGCAATCTACTAAAGAGTTTGCCACTAAATGTGGTTACCTTGAACAAGAATATCCCGTTGTATCTGAAAGCATTCTTCAAGAGTATGTCAAAAGAAACTCTGGGGAAGAAGAGCCATCTGATGATGAGATTGCTTTCGAAAATGCCGGTCCCAACACTACAGAAATGCCATTAAATGCTCCTAACCAAATGAAAGTTCCTACGTTGATTATATGATTATTCTAGTTTGTTTGCTGAAGACGTACCTAAAAGCTAGGAAGAAGACTTTTGAAACGATTATATTTGTAGTAATCCCACGATTTTGTAAAATCAATTTGTTAGAACAATACTTTACCGACCTTAAAAGTACTCCTTTTTACGCTTTGTTTCGGATGAGAATTTCACAAGAGTCATGCAATGCTAAAGTAGATTCCACAAAACAACTGTAAGAACTCTTTCTTATATTATGTAAGACGTTACTTAAATATTGAATTATGGACCTGGTAGTTGAATACCCCTAAGTTAATTATTGGTAATATTAATTGTCTTCCTCGATCAATCAAAAACCTTTGAATTCAAAACAATAAACTAATTTAAATATTCGAAAATTGGTGCTAACGAAGAGTTGTTTTGAGATTTTTTATTGATGTCTTGTATTGACACACATCTTCAGCATTTTATCGGTAAAAAACAAAATAACAAAATTTCGTTTTACTATCATAATGAGAAAATGAACAATGACAATCAATGGGAGTATATGCAAATATGAATACTGGTATTAAGAGGTCAATAACTACTACAACAGCTGACTACAACTAAATAATTTATTTCCAACTCCTGTATTCCTCCTTTGTATTGATTGATGGTCGGAGGTCCCGAATGTAAAGTACTACCCGAGTTAAAAAAACGTATCTCCACCAGATGGTTTGTTGGAGGATGTCCACGTCTTTATCCTTGGAATTTGCTCCACACTGTAACATGTGGTCTCTTACTATGCTCGATCTTTTGGAATGTTCTTTGATGCGGGTTTGCATATGTCGGCCGGATTGACCAACGTAGCACGCAGTATAGCGTGGACATATGATTTTGACATATGTGAACAATCCTTCTTCGGAGCATTTTCGCCACTGGAGGTTTGAGGGAAGTTAGCACAGTTTTAAGTTTTCTCAATGTAAAGACCACGACACATGGAACATTGACTCTGTGCAACGCTCTCGCATAGTCTTCTGCGCATTTGCCGCGGTATTGTAGTTTCAACAACACTGTTGGCATCTTGGTGGTGTTCTTTTGAGGATGTTCATTTTTTGGTTTTTCGTGCACCCCAATAATTTGGTCAAGAGACTGTGTAATGATAAGCTCGTAAAATGTATTAGAGTATTGGTTTTTCTCCAACTCTTTTTGTATTTTCCATACTTTCGTTGACGAGTTGCCAGGTGCTGCATGCCCGGTATCTTCTATATACAAAACCTGACATCAAAGATCTTCTGTATCGTTTCGGTGCTAAAACACGATAATTCATTATGAGCCCAGTATCTGTTAGATTTCTGTACCATGTAGATGAGAGACTTCCATTTTCATGATCATGGTCTTCATGTCCAGCACAGGAAGGTTTTTTTCATGTTTATGTCTCAATGTGATTTTCAATTTTGGATGAAGACAGTTTATCCCTTCGAGCTTGTGTGTGACCTTTTTTGGCCCATCAAAATGTTATCCATGTAACGAAAAGAGAGTTTAGCTTCTCCTCGAACGGTGTTATCATACTGGCTGAGCCAACCGTTAGCGAGATGTGGAGCAGGTGGACTGCCCATCGCCTGGCCGTCAATCTGTCAGTAAAAACCATTTTATATGGACATGATGATATCACATGATGCTATTTTTGCCAAAGTAATTAATATCTCTCTATTAATGTTAGGTCTGTGGTTTCCAGGTAGGGCAAACAACATATCAGTGCAAATTGTGATGGTCACCATGACCAGTACATTTGTATAGAGGGAACCTTTATCAAAACGTATGATCTCCTCGTCTTTCTCAAGAATTACAGTTCTCAAACTACCACGAGTTAGTTTTGTAGATGGATTTTACATTCTGCGACTATAGAAAGGCATTCTGCCACATATTCTGCAACTTTATGGTAAGCTAAGCCCGGCATTGATAAAACTGGCCTGACTGTGATGTTTTTCTTGTGAACTTTGGCAAAGCCATATAGTCGTGCAGGTTGACTGCCTCTTGATTTTATCTTCTCATTTTAAGTTTCATCAATTTTCCATGCATCAAGATTCTTAAGATGTCACGTATTCTTTCTTCCTTTTTTAAAACTGGGTGAATGGCATTCTTTCTAGGTTTTACATATATTGTGAATTGAGGAAGTTTAATAATCTGATTCATTTTATCATTGCATGCATCTTTGTTCATCACACAGATTCCAACACCCTTACCGAATGGAACTGCAAGTAAATCATTTTCTTTCAGATATATTTTAGTCATTTGGATGTTTCTCGATATTTTCATCTTTTTACATTTCTTGATAAACGAAAGTGTTTTCACATTTATATCTGTGATAGTTTCGTCTGGGACGTCAAAAGTTTTACAGTGGTATAGCAATCCATCCACCTCACTCCACATTGAAAAGTAGTAGTTCCTGTCCATCTAAATTTAAGACATCCTGAAATAACTCTGGTCGTTTGCAGTTTTCAAGAAATTTTATGCCACAGCTGTTGTTTTCTACTTTGCATATTGTTTTTTGGTAATGTGGACATTGCTTCCAACAGCCACTTTGCTTTAGTTCAAGTGCCAGAAGGCGAGCTTGAAGGAACATCGTGGCGACGACTGGAAATCCAAAAATGGACTAATTTATCTAATTTTGCATAGTACTAATAAGTTAAGTCCTCCTTAGTAATAGACTCCATATTATTAGGATCAGCAAAACTAACACTCCCCAGAATTAAGGTACCTAAAATTAAGCGATAAATAAAAAAATTTCCCTGGATCATTAATTTGGGGGAATAAGGTATGTCTAGCTCTCAGGGATACCATAGATATGATATTTGTGGAAAAGTCCTTGATATCGTTAGGTTCTTTCTCTGAGATCATTACATGCGTGTCACACTGGATGAAATTACATCAAATAAGTATTCCATTAATTCCGGTGTTCCTTAAGGTTCTATTTTTAACCCATCTCTCTTCCTTCTTTGCATCAATGGTCATTCCTGGTAACTTGATTCAGCTTATTAACATTTATGCGTATGAGACGATCTTGTACTCTGGTATTGGGCACGAGGCAACTCAGCAGCAACAAGTCAAACTTCCTAAATACTTAGTCCGATCTTCAAACTGTTACAGGGTGAAGGAGGACATGATTAATTTATTTTCTTGCGGTAAAAGCGGAATTGTTCTTGTTCGACAGAGAGCTGACTCCCTATCTGCTTTAAGTATCATAGAGTTTCATTCTGATGTTAACCGTAGTGGAGTTGCTTTTCCTCTTGAGTAGTGCTCATCAATGAGGCTGCTTTGTTTATCATTTTTAAAACTGGTTACAACCTTAATAAAAAAATTACTCAAAATTAATTTTTAAATATCCACTATTTATTCTGTCAAAGAAGTATTCGTGGTTAAGAGACTCTGATCTTACCGTAAAATAAATATATGAAACCATCCTTAACATGCACTTTGTGCATAGATACATGCAAAATTTAGATATAGAACATCTATTTATGGTACAAAAAATGAACAAAGTTTGTGTACTCCTAAAACGATGGTCTTCTGACTGCACCCAATAATCCCCTTAAACACCACTAAAAACATGACAGGGAGAAAATCAGTTATTTAATAAAATTCCAAAGAAAAAAAGTAATGCAAACGTCCCCAATGTATTTTGGAAATGGAATAAACATGTTTGCTCTGATAAAAGTTTTCAAAATTGGTTTGTTTGTTCTCAAGGTAAAATAAGTTGGTACTATTTTACTCGAGAAAAACAAAGTATTTCTTTGCTTCTTGAGATAATGCTCACCCCAGGAGAGATTAACGTGCTCAATTAAACCTATGCATTATCGTCTTTATCGCTTTCCTGTTGTTTACATACATTAAAAAATCAATTGGAGCTATTTTCAAGGAAATTTGTGCTTTAACCTGCCATGCTGCGGTAAGCCTTGAAGGATAAGTGTATTAATACACACCTGCCAGCCATAGATATCATTAGTGTTCTCTTTAACCAATTTTTCAACGATTTATACTAAAAGTACAAAATTTTGAAAGCCTTGATAAAACAAGACATAAACTTTTTCATTAAATAAAGAAGGGCCACAGAAGGTGTCTTACATCCTTAAAACTTGTCCGAAGAAAACACATAATATAAACACAGCCTGGTTTTGTGAGTTTCATTTTCAGCCAAATGTTATGCTCAATTTTACCTCCAAAGACGTCTAAAATATGCTTGGTGTAGACTGTCATTTAAACGAAAAAACAAATAACCCAGGAATTTTTGCATGGGAAGATAAATATTAACCACATGGTAACACCCACCTGAAAGCAGCTTTGCAGCAGACGGACAGAGTTGTTAAAATATAGGCAATAACAAGGAATCTCTAAATTTTAATTGCAACAGTGACAAAACATGTAAAGAAAAGGATAAAGACAACTGTGATTTTGTTCCCTCTGACGTTATAGAAAATGGTGTGGTTAATCCTCAAAATGTAAATTTAATTTTCTTTGGCTTTGACTCATTTAATCGGGAATAGTTGGTAATATGTGAGGTAATCTACTTAGATTAACAGAATTGAGAAAATAATTAAATACGTCTTCTGTCTGCTGACACCAGTGTAAATAAAAGAAAGAGATGTTTGTTGGATGCTATATTTACTTTAAAATCTTTGTATTGTAGATCATAGTATATCGTAAACTTCCTTCTCGGCCTTTTGGCTAAGATCAAGTGGAGACCTCTGGTCTCTCCTTGGTCGGGGCTTTGGCTACAGGGCCCAACAATGCATGACAGGGGTCTGGGGATACTTGAGCCTTGGCTAAAGACCATCCCAAGAGGAGGGGCCTTCCAATGGAGGGTCCTGGCGGGGCAATCCTTATGTTTTGCATTTTATGTTGTCTTGCGTGCTTTCTGTCTCGCTTTTTCTTGATCTGTTGCTTCCCTTTGGGTAATTCGTAGATGAATATTTGTGAAAGACAAAAATGGATCCACTGTTTACCAAAGGTTCCATCAATGAAAGACCTAGCATACTGTAAACATGATATGGGGGAAGGGGGTTCTGGAGGTGGAAACTGTTGAGTTGGGAATTTTTAATGAAACATAAGAAAAAAATTAAAAAATAAATATATGTATGAATATATATATTTTAAATGCCCGAAACGGTTGACATGGTAATCGACTGATGATCCATGTTATGTACTATATTCTTAGCCATTATCATAATGTTAATCATTATTCTTAGTCATCTATCATTTTACATTTTTGATCATGCTTCACCATAGTTCTATCCTTCATACAGCATTATTTTTCTTTCTCTCTGCGGATAGTTCATTCTTATGTTTTTTCGTTGTGTTGTCCTTTGTGTTGTGGGATGGATTGTTCATGTATGGACTGTCCCATTATTGTCATTTTATCAGCCAGTTCCATCTTTGGCTAAAGTTGTCTGAGAGTTTCACTCTAATACTATATATATAAGTTGGACTAATTAGTGACAATGTAACTGCCGTAACACCGAGAACTGCCAAGTGGAAGGTAAATGCCTTAATTCCAACATGTTTACAAAGCCGTAATATCCACTAATGGAATGCAGGATCAAACATATACTGACATGACGTAAAATGAATTCAAAAGACGTTGTAAATACCTAAAGCAATCTTTAAAAAGCAACATTTACGCACATGAATACGCTTCGGACTTAAAAGAAGCGAGTAAATCATTCTTCATAAAATGGTTTATTTTAAAGCACTTAAGCGCATACAAGAGGGGAGCGAAAGAATACAACTCGTGTTTAGCTTAAAAAGTGGCAACTTTGAATGGAGACAAAAAACCCTTTTAAACAAGCACACTTAACTATCAAACAGATATAGGCATGCGAATAAATATCATGCTATCAAATTTAAGCCACCATAAATAGAGCATCTGTAAATAATCTCAGAACAGCATTACAACGTGCGTGAATAAAGGTTTTTTAGTATCTCCCGGCTTTTTGGTTTATTTTCAATTTTGCGTATTATATATATACACATTTAATATCTATTGTATATACATATAATATACATACATTCATAAATTCATAAATATATGTGTGTGTGTATTTTACTCCTATGAGTGTTTAGGGGGGAATGTACTGCTACAAAAATGTAACACGCCCAAATTTGATCAGATTCAGATGTACGACCCAATTTTATCAGCTCTACAGCATCGTAAAGCCCCATCAAGAATTAGTCTTGGTAGTACAATTAATTGAATTAAACCCTAATTTTCATTCATCATCAGGAACGGATAGCTCGATTTCGAGCAGCCCCTGTTCCAGTCTTGGCAACTCTGGTTGCTCCTGTCATTGTCAATCCACAAAGGTCTTTGATGTTTTCGCTCAGTCTAGTTTTTGGTCTGCCTATGCCTCTCTTTGCAATAAATACGCCCCTTAGAAGAGTTTTTCTAGACTGTCATGCCTCAAGATGTGACCTATGAAGAATAGCTGGCCTGCTTTTTATGCAAATACACAAAATATTTTCAGCACAGACGATGATAAAGAATTTAAGTAGCATCTTTATAGCAGTTGCTGTAATAACTAAGAGGGCATCTCAAATACAATCATCGGTGTTAGCTATCATATCCTGTAACAATACTCTACCATATCAATTATCGTCCCATGTTATTGAACAAGTCGTTTCCTAACCAAATATTTCACTAAAATGCGTCATTTTTCCTCACATCATCGGTATCACCTCCCAATCAAGCATGAACGTTTGAACGTCCTCCAAACGACAGAGATACGTTCGTATGCTTCCAACAAAGATGGATGGCCAAAAAAATAAATAAATGAAAATATAGTTATCGAAAAAGGGTTTAGAAAATTTAAAGAAAGAATCACTTCTAGTATATTTTCAAAACAGATTTGTTTTCTCTGTCGACTTCTATCTTTTCAGCTCCTACAATTTTTTGGTCTTTCACATTAATGTTTTACGTTTTTGTGAGCGTTTTCTTCCTAAGTGTCAACCAACTGCACGGTTATGTCCTTTTAGCATGAACCACAATGTACTGCATTTTAAAAAACGTTATTTGCTATTTTCCCTCCCACTTATAAGAAACCTTCCTGAGGAAGAGCCCTGGTTGGCTTTTTTTTAAGCTACCTTAAGATGTGGAGTAGACTGATATTTATTTCATTTTTTTCTCTCGTTTCACTTGCTTTTTCCTTTGATACCCTGACGATGTTGTCCTGATTGCATCTGCACGAATGGGAGGCATTTATGGTTTATAGTCTAAAATCAAATAAATGCAATCCAACATATCAGTTGTTCTTCAATAAAAGCATCTCGGCAAGTGTTCATTGGAAACAGATGGAATTGCTTTTGTCATTGTATTTTGTAACATTGAGAGGTTTGCTGGGTACTTCTAATGTGAATTGGTGGAAATATATTTTTGTGTACTAATAGCGAATTTCCAAATGAACCAATGTAATTCATGTTTATTAACGACATATTTCTCTTCATAATTTTACGCCATTATAATGTCTGCAATCTACTCCTTACACACAGAAGGTAACAGCGGCATATGCTTTTTTATAAAAAAAGTATTACGATATCAAGTGTATCTGGGGAGTTTAATACTAAATCGCAGTTCGTGTTTCAAACGATGTATTGCGAATCACAGTTTTAAGTTGACTTAACAAGGGGCAGCTTGGGCATTTATTTCAGTTTATTTCAGTAAGAAGGGTCATTAATAAAATACTTCTAATATAGGGAAGACTCCCTAAAGATCGAACAAGAGTAACAGATTTTGATTTAAAGTCGCAAAACAAGGTGTCATTTGGTTGTAGGTTAATGTCAAACTTAAGCCAAAATCAACACCACATGGGCAAACAAAATGTAGATTTATCATGTAGGTTTTCAAAAACAAGTATTCATGAAGCGCGATTCTGTTAAAAAACCTAAGCATTCATGTTTGCTTTTCTCTGTAAGAATTCTAAAAATATTCATGTTCTTATACCTGGTGCTGTTTATACCGATCTCAGCACAGCAATTCCCAGTGAATGCTTTCAGCATTTTCCCCCTTTTATTAAGAATTATAAAAGGCCAGAAGTCAGTAATTCTATAAAATTCTGAAGGAAAGACGAATTGAAATAATTCAACCAAGGGATAAGTGTTGGTCTTTAACTTAAAAACAGTCAAGTCATGTGATGGACAAAAGCACTTAAAAATCCAATAATCCCACAATCCTTTCCAGCCAAGGGGGAAAAAACTACATTTACATAAAAAATTAAAAGGAGGAGCAAAAACATAAGGATGAAGACGTTGAGAGAAGCGAATCACAGAAGATCATTAACTTGTTGGTACCAGCCAGAAAAAGACAGGACACCTCTGATGACAATATTTATAGGAAAGACTAAGACTACCCACACTTTCTCTATAAGACCTATAACGTGACAAGCACGCCTCGTCTAAACTCGACCAAGAATATCAACATACTATAAAGGAGCAGCTGTCCAGATATGACGACAATATTCCATACAAAAACAGATTGTAGCTTTATGAAAATAAAAAATGACCACACGCTTGAAGTACTCTCTATCCCGATACAAAGAATAGTTTAATTTAAGAAAGATATTTACCATCAGGTTGAATATAAGGACTCCAAGAAAGATGTAGGAAAATGATATACAAAGCAACCTTATTGATGAGAATTACTCAAGAGGAAATGCAACTATATTAGGGTAAACATTAGAATGATACACCATTGACATCGATGAGAGACAGGGATCAAGCTTTCGATTGAACGACAGTAGCTGCCTTTTTACCGCATTGAAATAAACCAATCACGTCCTTTCCCATCCATTGACAGCCTCGACAAATCAGTTACACTAGTGGCGCAATACACCTCCCAGAATACCTTTCTACTTACGAAACAAATATTGATAGCTCTTGATAAATGAGAAGAACAAGGGGTCAATGAATTAAATTATATCAGGAACCAACCCCTTTACTTTAGTTTCTTTGGTCATTACTGTGAAGAAAGACGATGTTAGACTCTGTGTTGAAATGCACATGGTGAATAGTGCCCTCGAAGAAAAAAAGTATCTCACCCCTAATTATTCGATTAAGTGCACGGTGCGCTTAAATAATTCTGGGGATTCTAAAGGGTACAGTTATTCAGGGGGTGCGTGTATTTGAGGTAGTGCGCTTATTGGAAACGTCAGTCAACTAATAGAACACTAAAATGTCAAAAATATTTTTATCAGTACAAACAGTACGAAGTAAACTTGCTTAATTAAGGAAGTGCGCTTATTAACTTTTTTGGGTTCCAAAAGATGCGATTATTCGAGGGGTGCGCTTATTCGAGTAGGGTACGGTAAATCGAATATTTACGGTAAGTCCACAACTGACAATCTCATAAACTCCGTGAACGGTGCGAAACTATACTTTTGATCAGGATACCATCAACTTGATTCATCGGAGGAAAGTCGTTGTATAACCGCCTTCGGCACCCATAAAGGTTACCGACGCTTCCAGACTTTGAATTTTCATAACTTCATCAGCCATTGAAGTTTTTCAGCACGTCATTGGGGAAGATCTCTGCCGAATTGCATATGTAGTAAACATTTTTGATGATGTCATCATTTTTGGAAAAACGCAAACAGAGCGTGATTACTTACTCAGGTTTTACAACGTTTTTAAACAGGAAGATTCTCCTTTAATGTAGAAAAGTGTCAAATAACCAAGAAAAGTTTAAGCTTCTTCGGACTTTTTACAAATGGTATTTTACCGGATCCAATTGCCATTTAGATTCTAAGGTGTGATATTTTAGTTAATTCTAAGATATCTGTTACAATTTATTCAAATACATATTTTATATAGGGCATTCCGTAATAAACTAAGGAACTTTTTTTTGACTCTGGGTCCAGCCATTATTAATCTAGCTTTATTTCCAAGTTAGATTTCATCAAAGAATAAATGACATTTTTTGAAGCAATAAAAAACCATTCCAAAAATTCAATGACCTAAAATGTTAACAACTTTTAGAAGTAATTGGTCCAAATGCAGTGCAGAAAAATACCTTGACTTTAAAAGAAAGTAACTACTTCGTAACTGCAAATACAGCTGACTGAAGACAAATCAATTACCAGCCATTTACTCGTATTGCAATTAAGCCAAACAACGAGAAAAAAAATTAGGGGTAAGAATGACGAGGGCGTAATTTCAACAACGTAATCTTTGAAAATTTCTAAAATTATGAGCATTTACCCTTCTGCACAGAGTGCAAAGCCAAATCGAGGCAGAGAGAGATTACTCCTTAAATTCATCATCTATCTATCTATCGATCGATCTATCTATCTATCTATCCATCCATCCATCTGTCTATCTATTCATCTATTCATCCATCCGTCCATCCATCCATCCATCCATCCATCCATCCCTCTATCTATCTATCTATCTATCTATCTATCTATCTATCTATCTATCCATTTATCTATCTATCTATCTATCTATCTATCTATCTATCCATCTAGCTATCTATCTCTCTATCTATCTATCTATCTATCTATCTATCTATCTATCTATCTATCCATCCATCCATCTATCTATCGATCTATGAGCCATGTAGTTCGACGTTGGCTTTTTTAAAACTAGAATTAAAATTCAATTTGTGTTTTTTGAATTGGCCATTAGTTGATTTATTGACAAAAGGACACTTCGGTTTTATGAGCTACTCTCTTTTTTTGGCTCTTGTTTGTTACCACGTTATTATAGAATTGGCATGCATCATACACGTTTCTCCTGTGGATAAACAATATTCTTGAAGTCAGAAATATCTAGCATTTATTGCAGCTACCCTTCATGAAAAATAACTGTGAAACAATCTAAAATTGACACCACAAAATACAAAAAAGAACATAGGAAACATTAGTCATGGCGTCTTGTGTTATTTGACCAGCCAAGTATCAGTTTTTTCAAATAATCTAGGGTTACCAGTGTCGTTCGGAAATATGGAAGTAGACTTCGATTCTGTGATAACTTTGCATTTATTTCTGCCTGCGTGTTATTCACATTCATAAATTTCCTCCTGCGTAAACCTTAGTACTAGTGGAAAATTGTTTTGGAAAGCGGCTTTCGAAAGAATTTCATTTTATTGCAGCTGCTGCGTTTTTTGCCTTACTTTCGTCGTAGTTAATATTTAATCATTTCCAGCAGAGGTTTATCTGAATGTAACAAGCTGCTCAAGTTCTCTTAGGAATACCATACTTACCATTATAGGACTTTACTTTGAATTTTTAAAAAAGGACTGATTTTGATCTGTCCTCGTTATTTTCTACCAAGAAACAACGCAATACTTACTAAGCTGATTACAATCAGATGGCTGACAATCAATAGCAGAGATATCAAAAAAAAGATTTGCAAGATCTAGGCTAGGGTCTTTCAAAACTGGTTTACATTTACTCTTAGGCGTACACAAGACATGTTTGTAATTGCATGGCTCAATTATTCGGTGATTATGTTGTTGTTTCAACCGTTTCTTATAGGCTGGATATTGATTTTTGCAAGCTTGAGAGATTAATCGACGAATACCAAAAAAGAAAATATGCCTTAGTGACCCAAGGCACTGCAAACACACATCGGCTACAAAGCTGCAGCGTTCGTGTCTATTCTATTCTAAAATTATAGTTCAGACCGCGGGTAAGTTGCGCCAAAAGGAACCAAATAATGATGCTGGGATCTACAATTTAGATCTAACCAACTGGATTTTGTTGTTTTTGTAAGCTTTGGAGTATCGTTCCGCATGCTTAGTAAATAAAATAGTAGAGAATAGGCTTTGGAGGGTTAGAAACCTTCCTAAAATTAATCAACGAGAGTAATATATTTGTTACTGAAGAGTATCAAATGTGGCTAACATTTTCAAATCATAGGGTACCTTTAAGGTTTCCCAACGACGGTCAGGGAGGTAATTCATTCGGAAATCTGTCAGACTGTGACACAAATGAGATTTTCTTCAAAATGATTTTCTGGCAAACCAAACTCAGTAAAGAAAATTAAATTACTAGAGATTTCCAGGATCGAACTTCCAAGCTATGTAAAGTCAGTGATGACATCATCCAACTCGGTTGTCGCTCTGTGTGTCAAGTACGGTTTTCCACGTTCATGATACTTACAGTGTAACGAGCGTACATGTGATTACACAGCTTTGTGATAGACGTATGTGTGTGTTTCCATATATTTATTTTGTGTTGCACATATATGTCTAAAGATTTATATTTAGATCTAGAACAGTGATTCAATACTCGAATTAAACCTAAACAGTTGACAAATTAAAGAGTGCTTTACATAAAAGGACTGACTTGAGTGAATTATGTTGTGTTTTTTATATATTTAAGTGTTAAATGAGTTTAGAAGAGCTAAACGTATAATACTCTCAATATTCTATATTTATTCAAGATTACATTAGAAGCATTAAACACTCAAAAATTATAACAGATTTTAATAAAATAAGTACCAAATTCTTAAAATTAGTCCCTTTACTCCCGTTGTCACAATTTTGAGACCAAGACCATGTTAAAAAACAAATTAATAAAACTTAAGGAATTCCATACCCAAAACCTAACATAGGTTCGATGATACTTAATATTTTTATCAAATATGATTTTAATTATTATGATGAAGCTCTTCAAAGAAACTTTCATAATAAATGTTGATTGTATTTGTTTCCAAGACCAAAAAGTGTGATTTTCATTACACTTTATGGTCTTAAAAACCTCAGATGTGATCTTTAAAGCTTAAAAATGTTGATTTTCTTCTTCTTAAGCTTTAATAGGAAAATTTGTTTATCGATTATATCCTTGTCTTCTTCCTAAGCTTTAATAAAAAACCAATTTGTTCATCGATTTTATCCCTCCTATAAAACCCTTAGAATAACTCAAGTTTCCTTACACCTAATTATTTTATCAGTTAAACATTCCTTATATCAACCAAAGTTCTCTTTGTACAGCACTAATATTTTTGTCCATGAAATACACTACACAGGCAGGAACGTACAAAGTAGAAGGATCTTGTACTGTGTTTGTGCCATGTCACACGTTTTCCTGTAGCAAATACAACTCTCTCCTTCATCGCTTAGTTTAAAAAATAAACATTTATATTCTCTCCAAACCTTTTCTGAAGCTAAGTAATCGTGAGTCTTCTTCTTCTTTATGTTTTCGGCTGCTCCCTGTTAGGGGTCGCCACAACAGATCATACGCCTCCATTTGCTGCGGTTTGCCTTCTTACTCCCATCTCCCTCGTGTCCTCTTTTATTACATCCATGTAGCGTCTCTTTGGTCTTCCTCTCTTCCTCCTTCCTGGCAGATTCATGTCTAACATTCTCCTCCCGGTACAGTTCTCTTCCCTTCTGATCACAAGTCTATATCATCTCAGTCTTGCCTCCCTTTGCTTCTCGCTCAATCTCCTAACATATGCTGTGTTTCTGATGTATTCATTCTAAGTAATCGTGAGTGAAAAGTCTACTCCCGTAAAAAATTAGAAATCTATTGAAAAAATCATAAAGAGTAACAAAGATACAGATGAGGATAGCAACACGGACCCTAAAACAGATTGAACAAACAAAAGACACCAAAGAAGCGTCAAACGTATTCTTTCGTCATAAAAATGGAAAGAATGTTTACATCTCTGCCTATTTTCACACAGTGCAGGAAAGACGAAAAATCACATATCAAGTTTGTTTAAATCAGCCAAACGTCATTAAGATACATAAACGTTCTCATCATATACCTCAAATATGTTGTGAGGGCGATTCAGATTAGCCATAATAAATCCTCGATGAAGAAAGAAAGCAATCAAAGTAAAACAGAGGGAATGTTAACAAGGGGGGATCTTATGCAGGATTGTAACTCACTAGTAGGATGGAATGTCCAGTACAATTCTTTGCTGGTGAAAAAAATTGGATCAAAGATGGAAGCTAATTTTATTGGTGTCAAAGGAGGTAGTATAAGTGTTTGGTCTTGACTGTCTAGGACCATTGCTCATTAAAAGGAGACGAACTACAATACCAATGGGTACACAATAACGTTCAAATCAAAATCGGAAGTTTTTGATTTAATTTTTTGAAGATAATGCACAATGGCGAACTGTCAGATTATATTGTTAAGTCTCAATCAATCAATCAATCTGGGTACCGTGCCAGAATTCTGGCGTAGGTGGCAGCAAAATTGATTGGTGACAGAGCTTTCTTCTACCACTGTATCCACAATGTTTTGTAGTTTTTCTCCACTACCTGCTATCAACGCTATGTCATCTGCATATCTGATGTTATTAATATTTATTCCACCAATAGATATTCCTTTCATGTCCTTAATGTTTTCCATGATCATTTCCGTGTAAAGTGAGAACAAGTCAGGAGATAGTATACAACCCTGTCTTACTCTCCTCCTTATTTCGACATACTCACTAACTTCGGCATTGAGTCGCACAGCTGCCTTTTGTTCCCAGTATAAGTTTTTCAACAGCGCAATATCCTGTCAATCCAGATCTAATGCTTCCAGGATTTCAAACAAAGGCTCATGTCTAACTCGATCAAAGGCTTTCACGTAGTCAATGAAACAAACATGTACTTCTTTTTGCATACTAATTGCTTTCTCTGCTAATATTTTCAGTACGAAGATGGCATTTCGTGTGCCCTTATCGGCTGTCAAACAGTACTGTTCTTCTGCTACCTCTCCAACTGTTCGACCCCGCAGCCTCTCTAGAAAAACTCTGCGAAAGATAGATCTGCACATCATCTCTGGAAAATGACCTTCTTCGTAGATTTTATTTGCTAATCTTGTTATTTGTTCAATTCCAAACTCTTGTTGTGCCAAGATTGTTTCTGCCATAATCCCATCTGGGGGGACAGCTTTACCTCTTTTCATGTTCTTTACAGCTTTTTCTATTTCCACTTTTAAAATCGGGTTGCCTCCTTATTTCTGGGAAATATTTATTTCTCCTCTGTTATCAGTTATTGTTAAGTCTGATGGTTCTAAAATAAGAGCTCAATTTGAGTATATTTTGCCACAGTTTTTAAGTACGCTGAACTGAGGATTTTTTTTTCTTTAAACCATCTCAATCCGTATTGGTGGAGAAAATATAAATTCAGGCCATCATAACTGGCCTTGGAAAGGGAAGAGATAGGAATAGCTTTAAAACAGCTTTAATGAAAATCTGGTGTGCATCACAGCTATGATGATTTTCACATGGAAAACAGTCTACAAAGATGTATCTGAAAGTAACAGATAGTTAAGACGTGCTTCCATTCTTTGCAAATATCCTCATCTATCAGCTGTGCGCAGAGAGGAGCTTGACAGTCTAGCTGAAAAAGTGGATTGCACATTGCACGAGTTTTTTAAAAGCGAGAATGACAGAGTGGTCCCAACAAGGAAAGCTCATGAGAACATTTTCCATGAAAATATCTATATAAACTATAACCATGCCAATAGTTTTACAATATCTATAAAAAAGAACAATTTCTTTCCAAAATAGTTGTACCCGGAAAGAATCTGTACCACCTACATAAGTCATATATTTCTTTGTTGGGTGTTACATTCTGACGACTGAGTAGAGGTAAACATAACAGCAGTAGTTGAATATGCTTGGTTGATATACTGTCAAACGATATCCAGGATACAATACATATAATTTCAAAAATTATGATACCTATTTTGCAACATTGTGGTACCCCACATTTATTTCAAAGTCACATTTTGCTTGTGTTTATGTATACCTCTTCCACCAGCACTTTAAAGAATAGCGAATGTTCATTACAGGAATTTTTTTATTTTGTGACAAAAGTAACATAAAAGCAATTAATTGTAATTTTCAAACCTGTTTCAGAAAATAGTAAGAAAAGGCAAAATTCTCTCAAAGCAACGTCATGTGGATCCAATAAATACAAGTTAGGTAGAGCAAAAGCTACTAGTCAAAATCTGTACTGGGTCTTTCATTCATAGTACCCCTGGAAAATAGTAGGGACATAATTGCCTTACACATCTATCGATTCATGAAAAACCTTAGGGAACAAAACATGTAAAACTGGACAGAAAGGACGTAATACACCATGAGTGGTAAAACATAAGAATCACTTACCAAAATCCTCTCGTTGGAGGGCATTACCTCTTGGTTGGTCAAGAATCAGTGTCTCGCCTTGTTAAGACGACAGATGCTTCGAGCAAGGACTCAAAACTCAAAACCAGATCCAGGAGGGAACAACAGTCCTACATTTGATCTTAATCAAAAGGCCAAGAAACGAGAAGAGCATATACTGGGTCTTTCATTGATGGTACCCCTGGTAAACAGTGGATCCATTTTTGTCTTTCACAGATTGCCATCTATAAAAGACCCGAAAGAAAGCAACAGATCAAGAAAGGAGCGACAGAAAGCAAGCAAGACACCATAAAATGCAAGACATATGGATCACCGCTCCAGGACCCTCCATTGGAAGGCCCTTCCTCTTTGGTTAGTCTTCAGCCAGTGCTGAAGCATCTCGAGACCAACTGTCCTGCATAGTTGGGCCCTGTAGCTTAAGCCCCGACCAAGGAGAGACCAGAGCTCTACACTTGATCTTAGCCAAAAGGCCGAGAAACGAATCTGTACCAGAATCTAATTTTGCATGAACATTTAGTCAACCTCGCAACTCAAATAAAAAATAAACAGAATGACGGTATTACTCTTCTGACTCCATTATGTTCATGTGATAATTATTAAGTCATTGTTATTCTTACGTTACACCTTTAATCAAATAAAACTGACTTAAATTGCATTTAACAAAGTTATTTTGAAAGAGAGCTGGCTTGTTATTTTTCTTGTTACTGTATCTTTAGCCACTTTATTAGTACAACGATAAATTTGTTTTTATCTTAAAGTGAAGAGTTGGGAAGTTGTATTTTTAAGAACCTAAACCCGCCGCCATATTATTTTTAATCCGACTTTATTATCCACTAAATTCAATGTTAGTATGAAACACTACATGGCTTATTCCAGCTACTGCCAGCTGGAAACCTTACAAAAGAAAAGGATCATCTCACTATATGTCGTCAGTGAGTATTCAAATCGAGATTCATAATCGCTCCTTGAGAAATTTTATGGAGGTGATTATAATGTTTGCAATGATTATTTTATTACTCCTTGTCTGATTCAACTGAATTACGCTTTTTTAAAAAACCAACTAGTAACGTATAGCGAAAGAAGTTTTGTTAATAAAGTTAAATTGGAGTCATCATAGGTCTCTAGGATTCAATTAACGTGCGAGTCACATAGTCTTCAAGGACCCAAAAATCCTAAAGCTATTTGAAAGGTAATGTTATCTTGTACTTATAATTAGTCTCAGAAAGCATGCAGCATTTTCTCTTCCAGAATGCAGATCCTTTCCAGGATTAACTGCCTGATCTGATTTTATGATGTTCACTTTACCATGGAATTAAAAAAGAAGAGAATTGCCTCACGAACCTCAGGGTTCGAAGGTTTAGTGGCTTTTTTAATTGTTTCAATTGTCAATGTTAAAAGGATCAGAATTAACGTCATGAATTGGTCTCCATCCCATTGGGGGTAAGAGTCTTACGTCCAATCCACAACTAAGTTGATCAGAAACTTTGTAATATAATAATATTTGTAATATTCGCATCAATTAGTAATAACAAGTTGTAATAAACCTTGTCCTTATTTACCAAGCAAAGCTACCCAAATTATTAATGAATTTGCTCCAATTTGACATGAACTTTGCTTCGACTTCTAATAAACTTTGCTTCGACTTCTAATAAACTTTGCTTCGACTTGTAACAAGCGCTACAACAAATAAGCTACTTTTTTCTTTTATTATTTTACTTTACGTTATATTTTTTTACATTATATTTAGATTACAGTAAAATTTTCTAAAAGAGCTTTAGGAAAGGTTATGATTATGTTTGGGAGGTTCCAGTTTCTAAATAATTGTAATGTACTCTTTCTTTAACAATATAATTCCAATGTATGAAAGTCTATTTCATTTTCGATTAAAGATAAACAAAAAGAGAAATTGTGCATATTATTACATTTCTAAACACAGACAACACGCAATAACGTGAAGTTCAAAATGAGTTTTAAAAAAATGAAGATAGATATCAATTTTCAAAGATATTCTTTCTATTTTTTGCCTTTCGTATTGATAAATCTATTTGTCTTATTGATTGGAAGACGGCGTGCAACGTGCTCTTGCTGTTAGCGGAAGAAAGATTTACGAAACCTGTAAAGGAAAGAAAGATTTGAAAAAGGAAATGTAATCATCAAATTTTGAATGGGAAAGGTGAATTTTTTAATGGAGAAAACTGGAAAGATTTTGGTGTAACAGAAAGTACCTTTATATTAAAATCTTAATTATTTGAGAAGTTTTAACATGAAAGTTTTCACTGTATGTTAAGTAAATAAGTATGATAAAAAGTTATTTATTTCTACATACCGAAAAAAAGTATCAACCGGAAAATCACCCAGAGCGTGCAAAGCTCTGCCATGCAGCTACATTATTTGGTGAACATTGCAATCCTGCACTTATTTGAATAAAATAATCAAATTATTAAAATCTGATGCTTCTCTTACTAGTGTTTCTGAAAATACAGGACCATCTTATGAAAAAAGCAAAAGACTGCCCTGATTTGAATCAGGAGGTCCTATCTACTAGATTGGCGTTTTAATCAACTAAGACATGGCACCGCTTGGCTGGGAAATGTTGTCTTATTTTAAGTCCACAACGGTCCATTAGTTTGTAGCGATTTATGAGCTTTTAAAACAATTCGGAGCCTTCATACCAGGCAGGCCACCACTAGGGGGCTGGGGGGCTGCTTACAGATGCCATAATTAGCTGTCTTTTATCTGCCGATTGTAGTCATTTTCATTCACACATTTTCATTTGAACGATTTGGTAGTAATTATTGAAGAATTGGATAATAATTACATACATTTTGATGTTAATTGACATATCTTTTGATGTTAATTATTAGACGTATTGTCAGGAAAAGCAAATGGAAACTTTTGACTTTTTCTTCGGTTTAAGTTTGAGTTACAAAGTGTACTCACACACTGATAACTTATAAAAAGCTCTGCAAAATCAAAAAATGTCGGCATGTAGTAGCAAGCGCGTAACCGAGCTAACATTGAAAACACTTGAAAGTTTAAGAAACTCAGTCTTTTGATATGTTCAATGATGCAATTGTGAAAAAAGCTGAAGAACATGAATTTCTAAAAAATCCTTCAAATCCAAGGAAAAGAAAAGCACCAAGATACTCAATTTTGCAATATGTCGACGGCAGTCACTCCACCAGCGATGCTTAGTATCCAGAAACTCCTCGTGATTATTTTCAAGGCATTTACTTTGAAGCAATCGATTCCATTACAGCAGCTATAAGAACAAGGTTTGATCAACCAAGCTATCATGCTTATGAAATGATGGAAAATCTTTTGTTAAAAATGGCCAATAAAGAAGATCCTCAAATTGAATTAGACTTCATGAAAGCAAAATAAAATGAAGATCTTGATTTTACACAACTCAGTGTTGAAACAGGTATCATACCAGTGATTTTTAAAGAGGAGAAACCTGAATGTTTTGATGATATTGTAACGAAACTAAGAAAGTTACCACAAGCGCAACTGAAACTTATACCAAACATATGTACAATTTGCAAGCTTATTTTATTAAACCCGGCTACCACAGCAATAGCTTAAAGATCATTTTCAACTGCCAGACGTTTGAAAACATGGATGCGATCGAAGATGGTCCCTTCGAGGTTTTATTCATTAGCTATTTTGCATGGACATAAAGATATGACAGATGAGTTTAACCTTTAAAATGTTGCAAATGATTTTTGTGAAAAGAACGATAGTCGAAACAAAACCTTTTTGGGACATTTAAATAGAACTAAAAAAATGCGATGTATAGAAGTAATAGAGTGGTGTACTACTTGTTAAAAATAAATTTTGTATTTTTAAAACATGGATTCAAGTGCCTTTTTGTACCCTTACTTTTCTTGTGAAAAGTCTTAGATTTTAGGGATTTTGGTACTGTCACAGTAGGTTGTTTTACCTCAACATATTTAGTTTAATATACCGTTTTCCAGGGACCCAGAAACTCAATTTTTCCAAAATTTTCTTCGCCGCCAACCATGGTAGCGGCAAAAAATGGGCCCCTTTTCAGTTTTTGTTAAAACATTAAGCCTCCCCAGTGGAACGAAGGCAACCAAGTAAAACTATCGGGATCAACAAAAATGGAAAAATACTATCCAAGTAAATTTAATAGTTCTTCAACAATGATTCAAATGATAGCAATTGTACAAGTCCGCTACTGTATGTCTGACGATTCTAAAACTATTACGCTGAGACGATTCTATAACTCAGCTATTTCACTACAACGAGAAAAAATCCTGGCCAGAAAAGTGCCCGAGCCTAAAAAATACACTCCTTACTTACACGCGACTACGGTGGCATACGATAGTCTACAGCAAAATTCTAAAAAAGGAAAACAAACTTTCTGACAAAAAAATTCTCAAGGAAAGCCCTGTGTTTGTTTANTATGTCTGACGATTCTAAAACTATTACGCTGAGACGATTCTATAACTCAGCTATTTCACTACAACGAGAAAAAATCCTGGCCAGAAAAGTGCCCGAGCCTAAAAAATACACTCCTTACTTACACGCGACTACGGTGGCATACGATAGTCTACAGCAAAATTCTAAAAAAGGAAAACAAACTTTCTGACAAAAAAATTCTCAAGGAAAGCCCTGTGTTTGTTTACATCTCCTGGGCAAGCTCTAGGAAACCCCCAAAAAGGGTTAGCGAGAAAATTTCACATCAGCGTAACACCGATTGGCTGAGAGTCTAAAGACTTGCACTGGATTGGCTAATAATACTAAAATTCAACATGGCTGCACAAATAGACATTCTGAATCACAACACCGATGGTGTACCGACTTTATCTGAGTTAAATTCTGCATTAATAGTGCTACATGGATATAATATGAAAATACTAAGTTAAAATACAACAAAGCAGTACGTTGGTGAGTATAAGACTCAGTTTTCTTTTATATACTATGCTCTCGCCAATGAAAGTACATAAATGACATCGTCACTACACGCGGACGATATGAACTAGTTAAATGCAGATTAATATTATTATGTATATTTACTGGTAATCGTAGTTATTAATAATAAAGTTTATACAAAGGAACATTATCTTAAAAACTGTATTTTCTTCAGAGAGAGTGCTGTCCACCCAATCTGAAAAGTGTGGTGGGGTGCCTGAAACTTTCACTGATCAACACCGGGATTTTATCATTTCCTCTTCCTGCTACTATCAACATTTCCTTTAAATTTTTCCAAATCCCTTTATAAACTTCTGGAGTTATTTTGCAAAAATATAAACAAACAAAAAAACCAAACAAAATAGACAGGCAAAAAGACCAAATACAGACGGAAACATAAACTCCCTGCCATAGGTAATTATGTATCATACTAAAATATTTATAAAACAGGCAAAATAAAAGAGACTGCGGCAGTAAGGTGGATGTGGGACATTCATTAATTCGACTATCTACCATCCCCATAAAGTTCGTAGGTAACTGATTATAACTATAGCTTCGCCACAGCCTGTTGCAAGCCAGGTTGAGAAAGAAAGAGGGTTGAAAGTAAGGCCAGTCACCTAACCTTGGAAAAAAGCAAAGAATTACAGAAACAGTAAGAAGATGGCCAATTCAATCAAAAACCAAGGCATAGAACAAAACTGGAAATATCTATAGAGTCAGTTCAGCTGACCTATTTCCCTGCAATGTCGTTAAATGTATTTGTGACGAACATGGAACAAAGTTGTGAGGAATTTCATACCGCAAACCATCAAACTTTCTCCGCTAAATACCAAACAAAATTTGGAGCATGGAGAGAAAGAACCATGCTTCACACAGGCAAACTAGCCCAGGTGCTTCATGAAATGCAGCAATACCGACTAGAAGTGTTAGGATTGAGTGATATCAGCTGGAGATGACGAAGCAAACTGGTGAGTAAAGGAATCAAGATCTTGTACTCTGGCCATCACGAAGTGCACATGAAAGGATAGGACTACGCCTTGACAAGAAATTACCAGCAGCTTTAATTGAAAGGGTGACAATTCCTGATGGGAATATTATAGCAAGATGCAACAAAATGTGCCAACATATCAATAGTTTACGTTTATGCACCGAAAAAGACAATAAATACAATTTTTATAGTAAGTTGCAAGATGTGAACAATCTTCCAATTCATTATATGAAGATAATAATGGGAGATTGTAATGCACAGATTGCCCCACGTAGAGGAAAAATACCAGCATAGTGTCTCCTTTTGATTCAGCTACTGACACCAATGATAATGGAGTAAGGGTGATTGAGTTCCGCAATTAAATCAACATATAAATAGGAAAAATCTACTTCATTTACAAATAGACAAGAAAATCAAGCTAAGATTTAAACAACTGAAGTGACAGAGAGATTTCAAGAAGATCTTTCAAACAAATTTGCCATCACCCAAAGGGATGGAGATATTGAAAGAGTGGATCTCTTCTGGAAGTGGATCTCTTCTGACTCATGAAAACAGATAGGTGAAGGACGTAATGCGAAGACATCAAGTGACCAAGCAAAAGCAAGAGAGGAGTCAAGTATTGCCGCAGAGAAGTACAACGAAATGGATGAAGTGGTCAAGAGAAGCAGGAAGAATAAAAAAAATCTGGGTTGAAAAAAGACGAAGGAGGAATAAGAAGCAACAGAGCGAAGTGACACAGGAAAACTATTTAAAATTGCCAAGCAACTTTTTGGGGAAGGTAGCTCGTCAGATGTGCCAATCAAAGACAAAAATGGCAAAGTTCTGTCGAAACAGGCATACAAAGTACTTATTGAGTAGAACACTTCAAGGAAATTTTGAATCAACCAGCTCTGAACACTCGGTATGACTGCCAGAGCTCACCAAACTCCAAACCACTAAGAGTAGACCTGAAACACTTCAAATGTAAAGAACTATAAATGCTGTCAAGAAGGTAAAGAACAACAAAGATACCGGGCTTGATACAAAAAATAATGAATTGAGGAGGGCAGGAAGGCCGTTATAAGCCAACTTTATCTTTTGAACTAGATCTGCTCAGAGGAAATGGTTCCGGAAGAATGGGGAAGATAAGTGATTGTTAAACTGTCAAAGGAACGGGATCTTTCAGATTGCGATAGCTTCAGACTTATTAGCCTTCTATGCATAATAGGAACGTCTTCAGTAGAATACTACTAAAACGACTCTTTGATGCTATAGACCGTAATCTTTGAGAAGAGCAGGCAGAATTTAGGGAGTATAGATCATACAGCGAATAAATATTTGTCCTGGGGAACTTGGGTGAATAAAGCCTAGAATGCAACTCAACACTAGTTTTGAACTTATATGATTTTTAAAAAGCTTTTGACAGAGTGCATAGAGTCACGCAGAAAAATCATAAAATCATACTACATTTCGGAAAAGTCCATCAAGGTCACGACGTCAATGTACAAAAATTCGACCTGTGGAGTCAGGGAAGCTTTAGGAACTATCGAAGAGTTCCAGCTGCTATTCAGGGCTAGACAAGGATGCATACTATCATCGTTCCTCTGAGTAAAGCAATGACAGGAGATCACTTTGGACTAACTTGGGGGAAAAACAATACATTTATTGACCTGGAATTCGCAGATAGCATTGCCTTAGAGTCTAAAGATAGTGTAACATGCAAAGAAATGACCAGAAAATTATAATATGAGAGTGTGACAATGTGGCTACAAACAACAAATAAAAGTCGGTGGATAACAATTTCAGTCGGTTAATTAGTTTCGATACCTCGACAATACCATAGAGAAAAATGGAGAAGTTGACGCAAACATTAAAAACTGCCTGGGTAGAGCCAATGCTACCTTCAGATCAATGACAAACATTTGGAAACTTAACTTGACAAGTCTTAAAATAACGATCACCCTGTACATGGCGATAATTGTTTCAACAGCACTCTATGCCTGCGAAGCATAGAAAAGCACAAGAAAAATTAGCAATAAACTAGGTAGCTTCCATCAAAGGAATTTCAGGAGGACTCCTGGGGTTACATGGTGGGATAGGATTACCAATGAAGAAGATTTTAGGGGGACAGGACAAAAGTTTCTATATGTGATCATGAAAGAAAAGAAGTGGAAGCTTCCAGTTCACGCTTTAAATGTGCCTAAAAAGCACTCCGTCCATCCTGCGTCATCCTTGAGACCAAGAGAGTCGAAGAGACAAAGACAGGCCAGAACCGAAGTGGCAAACTCCGTTTAAGAACGATCAAAAAGAGCGTGGGATAGGAGCACAAGAATTACACTCCTTGGCAAGAAATTGCACACGTTCGCACCTTCTTTCTTCTAGGTGTTCTACCCAGGACAGGAGGTCTAAGATAAGGATTACAACTACTGTTGATTTCCTGACCTGTCAATTACATACAGTGACCGCATGACCATATGATTTGAATTAGCTTCCTGGGCATTTTCAGTAAAATTGCAGCCCCGTTTTATTGCTCTGAGTTTTACTATTAACGTTTGAATATATCCAGTAAGCCTTGCTTTGGATGGACAAATAAACATTGGAGTAACTAAAGAAAAATAAATCTGCGCTTTTGGTGAACTAAAATTCCTCTTTTCTTGTGAATCAATCTCACTAAAAAAATTTTTTGCAAGGTCAAAGAGAAAACAGGCATTTTACAAACTTTTGAATACAAGCATTGTGTAAATGTCAACAAAAGAATTTACACGAGCATTACAGGAACACCACATTGCTCCAACTTGCTCTAAAAACAAATAGAGAAGTCGGTTTGATATAAAAGTGTAATAAACGTAAACATATTAAATAAATAAGTATATTATTGGTAATGTCCCAGACAGACTGGAAAACTTACCTGTCAACCAGAGTGAATGTTGTGAGGAGGCAGGCATTTGAGTTGTTGATGAAATAGATGGAGAATTGTTTAGGTACATCTATGTACTGGCGAAGATAAAACGTGAGTTTGAAATGAAGACGACGTTTCATATACTGAAAGTGACTTGCTAAAAGCTTGATTTAGAAGATCCAGACTGGTCTTTTGGTGGTTCTTATGTATATCGAGCTTGAAGTATTTGTGGGTGTATCAAAGTACTTTACAAGGTATTTCATAAGGAAAGCATTGTCGAATTATATTTGTACAAAGGAGCAAAAAGGCACATTGCTTAATATCGCCAGTAACATGATTTTGAGAATGATGAATTCCCCAAAAGGCAGGAAGATGAATTCCCATTTTTGTATTAAAACGACAGCATAGCCTGCAAATTGAGTACTCAAAGAATTTTGTGAAAATAAACAATTAAGATCAGATTTGATAGTTGCGCGGAACAATAAAAGGACATTAATTGTAACTTTTCTGTCTATTAGGTGTCAGGCTTTGGTTTCATGGTGCACTTTCAAGCTGCAATGGCGACGTTCAGCCGTGCTAATGGTAGGGAAGCAAGGCGTGGGGGTAGGGGGGGTGTAGGCAGTAATGCAATTATGCTTTTGGCTAAGACGTTCTGAGCTGGATTAAATTTAAGCTGATTTAAGTTGTGGGTCACAATCTGTTGAACTGAGTTCTCTTGAGAACTGAACTCCCAAGATGGAAGTCAAACAAGCTCAGGTGAATGTATCAAAATGTGCAGCTGGAATATTAAGGTCACCGGGTACAGTGACAATATGATGATGTATTTCAAATTTTTGGTAAGGAATGCAAGTTACGTATCTTCCAATTAATATTTGTCTAGACATACCTTTCGGTCAGAAGTAGTTGTGGAGGTCAAGTTCTAGGATATGAAGTTGGATGTATCTGATCGAATATTTAAAAGGTAATGGTAATAGAACGTATGGGTTTGCTGTGGAGGTACCACAAACAATAGAACTAGTTTAAAAGGAAACTATCACCGCCTTTGGTTTCAGTAAGGATGTAAAAGACTTTGCTCTTTGTCATTCTTTTGAGCTTCAAACTGCTGGCTGAAATCAAAGCGACACAAAGAGGGTTAAAGAGAATTATTATAGAGGGTTTATACGTCGATAAATATGGTACATGATTATATATCCAAGGAAATAGAATAAGGAAGATAAAATCTTTCCAAATAAGTGCTGCTATATAATATAGGCCAGGAGTTTTAGGGATTTTTTGCTTAAGGGTTTGACATATTGAGAGCATCAGATACTGTATGTATGGGCAACGTATTATTCATAGTGTATTAGGTGATTGTCCGACAAGATTAAAACAACCAGTTTTTTCAGTTTTCTTTATCTTTTTTAGAGGAGCCTTATTTGATGCTTATGGAAGGTTATACTTTCTACTATTTACCTGGTTAATGATACATAAACCAGCTGAATAAATTTTATAATTAATATAAAGATTGGAGATTTTAGTTTTTCTTTGAATAATTTCAGCTACCGTAATGGTTCCATTTCAGTGGCCAGCATGTATCTAGCAGGAATAGTTGGGGTGCTGTATTACTCCTTGGGAAGAGTCTTTCAACATTCTTCTTTAAGCCTTTGATAATGGGTGAGTACGTTTAAGGGTAACCTTGGATTTTTATTTCGTGGGCAATTCACTGAAAGCAGCTACTCACATGTTGCTGTAGTTAGTTTCATTGATCATCTTGAGTTACAAAAGATGTAAAACTGTTTTCGACTAGTACTGAAAATTTAGACAGAAAATACAGTTTAATGCCATAAACTACTAGTCTATTTATGTTCTAGGATTAAAAACTTCCAAGAACTGCGCAAATTAGAGAACACATTGGCAGAAAAATTTTGTGATTGGAGCCTGTACTTGGAACATGGTAGTAAACATTTTTGCTTACTCCTATGTTTAGCTACTTTGTATATATTTATTAATATATGTTTATATATTTTTTGTATATTTATATTTATATATTTTACTCCTATGTTAATCTATTTTGCCTTTACCACTGACAAGAATATCGTCAACTTGAAAGTGGTAGACTGTCTGAATGAGTAGATCAAATGTTTTTACACCGTTATACAAGTTAAATGACCGTAAGAACAAACAGGAGTCCCTTGTTCTACATGGAGTAGTTTTATGTAAAGAGAGTATCTTGTAAAACTATTTCGGCGTTGAATTTACAGTATCACCAAAAATTTAAAAAGGTATGGGCTGGAACTTTTACTGCAGTACTCTTCAGGTTACTGTAAAATCTGTCAACTTCTTTACCCCAACTGTGAGTAGGGCTGAAGTGCGTACTAAATCTGTACTATCTAGTTAGTCATATGATCTTGTAAATCTTTATCTATCATTAGTAAGGTCTTTTAATGACTTAACAATGCACTGGAAGAATTCTTCCAGAACCAAGGTATCTTTGTTTCGGTATGGGTTAAGAGCATCTCGCTCAACAGGTAACATTTTGACTGTAATCACAAATGAATCTTTATGTTTATGGATAATTCTGATGCTGGATGAACTGCATCTCTTCATATTTCCAAGGCATTTGATAAGGTGTGGAACACTGGGTTACTTCATAGGCTTTCTGGTAATAATATTATTGGAAGGGTCTTTTGAATTCTTCAGTCCTTTCTCTCAGGTCGTAAAATTAGTGTCACATGATTAGAATTACATCTGATGAGTTGTTGTTGTTGATGACATGGTTTGCTTTAGGACCCTGCATCTAGATCCAAAGTGGATCTTGCGAACGTGACCACATTCTGAGGGATGGAACCCGGCCAGCTCATCTTCCCAGAGTGGTACCCGAAGATCTTCATACGGTACCCATTTCACGCGTGGCATCCAACCAGCCAGTGCTCAACGTCTACTTCCTCTAAAAATAGGGCGTCTATTAGGTACACACTGACCAAGAGAAATTTTGAAAGTTGTTGTGTCTTGGCCAGAGATTTCCAGGAATGTTTATCCATCAGAAAATCCTTGGGTGCCACACTAGGAGTCAGACACATTGATTATGGTGTCCAAGATTTTGAAGACATTTGTCCGAACTTTTTCCAATGTGAAGGCTGTCTTCTTTGAGGAGCAACATCTGATGAGTATTTCATAACCGTTGGCTTTCCTCAAAGTTCTTTTCTTGGTCCAACTCGTTTCCTTTAAATCAATGATATTCCCTTTTTGAAACCAGGAAGTCAGTTAAAAGCAAAAGTAATTAGCAAGCCAAAATGTTAGATGTAGCTAGTGGTCCCCTCGAAATATACAACTGTAACAAATTGTAATACAATAGCAACAACTAGGGTTGGAAAGTTAATCGAAAAGAGGGATAAATATTTTTAATATGAAATTCGACAAGAATTTGGGAAGAGTGAAAATAGGCACGTTCTTTCTGATTATTAAGAAAAATAGCGATATGAACTTTTTTTAATAAAGTCAATCTACCCGCCATATGGGCTTATTTGAGAGTAGGGGCTAATTTAAAAAAAAAAAATTCATTCGAAGGTGGAGGTGTACTTGAGGACCTATGGTATAGCTGTTGGTTGTATTTATTGCACTAAAATGCTGCCGCAAAGCTAATCCAAAGTTCCATAGTAAAATAGGACCATCCCAAATAATTAGGATCTCTCATGATAATCACTTTGAAGCTCCAAATGACAAAGTCAAGGTTGTAGTGATAAATATTTTGTTGTGATAAATATTTTCAAATCTTAACCATTTGTGCTTTGCTGTGGCAAGTCTATATACCAGTCTATGCCTATGCATGTTGATTTGGACAAGGAACGTCAATAAGGCATGATGAAATTTGTCCTTTTGAAATCACTGATTTTAAGCTGGCATTCTTTACGACTGATTAAAAATTCGGAAAATTTACAGTGATATTTTGAAATCCATTTTATTAAAATTTCATACTTCCTTTTCCAGAAACAATGTTCAAACAAATCCTTGGCAAATTTTATTCAGTGGGAACGGACTTATAAAAAACTATTCCCAAATTAATCTTATTCTTGATAAGTTACCTATAATTGTATCTTACTATATAGGTCAGAAGAGTATGCTCTTTTTATACATTTTGCCTCCTATTTAACATGCTTTCTACTTAATTTACAATACTAGTAAATAAAATTTTTTGTTTTTAGATTAAATAAAACGTTACATTGAATATCTCAATAATCTGTGCAATGCCAGGCTACCATAAAAAACTTTTAGCATCCTTAAACCCGGTCTACAGTAGAAATGTAATCAATGATAGACATACGCTTTTGCAATTCTATGTATCCGACTCAATAATTTCCTGCATTTAAGCAAATTATTTTTTAAAAAAATGTAAGGTATCTCCAAAATTTTGGCAAGCAGGACTGTATAATTGGCATTTTGTTGTTAAGGAAGGAACAATTGTAACAAAAGGTTGAGTGACTATCAGAGGAGTTCGTTCATACCAAGTTGACCAGAGGAACATCCAAGAAATAGCAGTGTTGTGATGGTAAAATGTTTGACTATACATAAGTTCTTAACTCAACAGCCCTTACGGGACTCTCGGGTACTGACTTTACATTCAAGTCAGTTTGACAAACTAAAACTTTCTCTTACTGCATTCCCACAGAAATGTCACTAACGACTTTCATTTTTTTACTTCTTGAACTATCACATTTTCCAGCACTGTCTTATTACGGCTGAAAAGGATTTTATCTCTAAAACAATCCAGGAAATACCAAATTGTAAACAGATTTCATTTTCAAAGTAAGTCCTTTGTGGTTTGTTAATAGATAGGATCCTGGATACTTTTCGCAAGCAAATAGGTGCAGTAAAATTACCGGTGTTTTTAAAGGGCACACAGGTTACAAGTCAATAAGTTAAACGTTCGAAAATTGTCATGTTGCTTGTAAACTCCGTGTTATTCTCAATACAGCGTTTCAAGGAATTTTTGTTCAATGGGTCTCTTGTAATGACGTTTCCACCTGTTTTGAGCGAACAGAAGAACACGTTAATTTAAATATTTGATGATGATAAAATGGTCTCTGGACAATTGACCAAACGTGAAAGTCGTCAGGTTCAAGGCATGGTACCTAATTATTCCATTACAAAATATATTCTGTTTTCTATTGGGTGTATTAAACTATTAAAAATTTGCTTTGACAATTTCAGTCGCCCTTTGAATTCTTTTGAGGTATTATGGGCTATTTTGCTATGATTTCATTTTGCTTTTGCGTCAAAATGGGTTAGCAGAGTTGGGACAACCCCTTTGAAAGGATGTAATAACAAGGCTTGACTGATCAGATGTTGAAATAATCTAAGATTGAATTATAAGATTCGTATTAGAGTTTCGTAAGAACGAAACCACTCATTCATAAAAATTTAAAAATTTTTCAAAAACAGCAATTTAGATGAAGTATGCTCGGATAATCACTGCTTTTCTTTGATTCCTGTGGGTAAGTCTTTATATTTACTTTTAAAAACGTGCTTTAAGGTGTAAAGAGATTGTTAGGAATTTTCCCTATCTCAGTTTGAAGCCATCTAACCAAATAACAAATAACAGTCATGTTACGAACTTTCCTCTTTCGTTCCAAAAGAGATTAAAACCCTGTTTTCCTAAAGACAGTATTCAGTAGATTTAAGGGGGGAAAAACATTTATTGCGTTTGTCGTAATATCTAACTACACTAAGGAAAGCTTTTGATCTGGTCTTCTCTATGCAGGGTTTGCTTGACGTTCTCTGGGCAAACTGCAAATTTACGTTCAGAACAGAAAAACAAAGAACAAAACCCAGTGTGACTCTAAACCCTATTTACAAGAAATTGTGAAATGGCTAAATGTGCATACACCGTATTTCCCTACATAATCGCCTGGGTGCTTAATTAAAAATTGTCCTTCGAACAGGGTAGGTTATTCGAGGTCGCTCTGATTAAAAAGGAAGTCATTTTATTGACCATATAAAAACAAAACCCCAATTCAAAACAAAAGGAAAAAGAAGGTGCTAAATCTAAGAAATACTATATATATATAAATATATATTATACACTATATATATTCTTCTTTAAAGTCTGCTAACAACAAATGCACTTTAAATACTTTATCATATATATTATAGTTAGCTAACGAAGTTAACTACTAGACGAAAACCAGAGCATCTGAAATAGTCTTCATAAACATTTTGCCTCTGACCAAAAATTAAGTGACGATCAACTCTCTTTAATCCAACGTCCTAAATAAAGGGCTCTACCAACAATAGGTGTGCCTCTCAGATACCGGGCAAAATTTCAGACAGTTACACGTGAAAGAACCTCTAAGGAACGGACAAAGAAGAAAACTCTTTTTTATCACGAAGTAAAATAGTACCACTACTTTTGGCACCATGTATTGGCAGAAACCAATAATCAAAACTTCGAACCTAATAACGGTGATTGAAACGTCCCAGATAACGGGGCTACAAAGAGACAACCAGCTTAATTCTGTTGGGCAGTGTACACTTCTTACTGCATTGTATTTTCTATATTTTTTTTGTTTATTTAAACATGATTTTATGAAAACGTCTGGAAGAGGGACACTGACACTCCCAACTGACAAATGCAATAGGTTAAGTTGTGTCAGTATTGTTGTTCAAAAAAGTTATGTATTGAAAAATATAGACATTAAATAATCACTCGCTGAAATGTAACATATATTTTTATAAAAAGCATTTGTTTTTTCTATTCTTGGAATGAAAATGGTAAAAACAGTAAATGAAAAAATAATTTCATTTTTGTCAATTAGTGTCAAATGTTTTTGGCTGCCTACCTGAGTTCATTTTGCGATTGGGCTGTTTACATATATTAAAGTATATATTAAAGTATCAATCAAATTTAGATATTTTTGGAGATTAACTTCTTGTTTATTTATTATTATAAACTAGATCAATCGATAAGTCAATCGATAGATTAATAGATCTAACTTTTTACATATATTAAAGTATATATTAAAGTACCAATCAAATTTAGATATTTTTGGAGATTAAATTCTTGTTTATTTATTATTACAAACTAGATCAATCGATAAGTCAATCGATAGATTAATAAATCTAACTGTTGCGAGCCTATGGATTTCACTATATATATATATATATATATATATATATATGGTATTAACGTCATTTTTTCCCAGCAACTGGGGCTCAGATGTGTCCTTCAAAGGGACTTTGTTTTGACAGTGAGGAATTTCTTGGCCGGATGCCCTTCCTGACGCTAATCAATGGCTTTTTCTTTTACAAAGTACCAAATTCTTTTCGCCAACTCGGGGAATCGAATTCGGAATTCTAGGTTACTGTGCAACTGCACTAACCATTAAGCCACGGCTCCTCGGATTTCACAATATGTATTTTTTCCATTAACATCTTACAGGGGTAAATAATACATTTATATTTTCTGAAAACCATGAATTACTTATTACTAATCTATTGCTAATATAACGCTTTTTGAAGCAATTCTAATCACATCATCAATAGAGAAATCCTTATGATCTAAATATTAAAATAATGATAAAACGAAGTAAAAAAAGGGACAGCGAAATCCAGGCAAAAGTTTAATTTATACGTAACATATCGAACGATTCAACCAAGAGGTATACAATCTGTATGATAAGAAAAACGACATAGGAATTACCAGGTGTAAACAAACAAAAATTACAGAGATCACCTCTGTTNCATTTATATTTTCTGAAAACCATGAATTACTTATTACTAATCTATTGCTAATATAACGCTTTTTGAAGCAATTCTAATCACATCATCAATAGAGAAATCCTTATGATCTAAATATTAAAATAATGATAAAACGAAGTAAAAAAAGGGACAGCGAAATCCAGGCAAAAGTTTAATTTATACGTAACATATCGAACGATTCAACCAAGAGGTATACAATCTGTATGATAAGAAAAACGACATAGGAATTACCAGGTGTAAACAAACAAAAATTACAGAGATCACCTCTGTATTTAAACAAACAGCAACTTTTATAGCTTACACCTGTCTGTGAACAAATAGAGAAACATAATATGAAGAAATAACTACAGGGTTGAATTAAAAATTTATATGCTACGTGAAAAACTACAGGAATTAACAAGTTCGGATAATCAAAGATTATTTCTAATTTGCTTCTGCTTATTGCAAGCTCTTTAAATTTGGGGAGAAGAAATAGGTGTTGTTTACCTCCTGTTACCTTGAAAACTATGAGCTATACACATACCAGTCGTCTTTATGTAGACATATATCGGAGACCTGCTGACTTAATTATAGTTTCAAAGCCGGACGAAGTAACAGAAAATGATAACATTACTTTAAATTTAAAAGTCAAAAAGTCCATGTATTCTTACCAAGGTATATATGATAGTTAGCTATATGATAGTATGATAGTTACCTTAATTTCACTTTACAAGAAGATGTTTGTTAACACCCATCTTTGCCAAGCTTACTACATATATTATTCATATTCAATCCTCCAATGCTTTGTACTTTTCATCTCCAGCGGTGGTTATTCATTAATGGGTCCTACACAGTCCTCGCCCTTTGGCAATCTTTGAAATTCGATTTTCTCATCTTGCCAGGTTTCCATTAGATCCTGGCAGGGTATTCCAATTAAACAGGTTTGATTGGAGCCTTCAATCCACTCCAGGATTTGCTATGAGCTTTTTCTTGAAAGATTAATTTGGTCTGGTCCAAAAGTTGTGTTACATTAAACAACAATGTGGTTAAAACATACATGTTTTAAGCCTATATCATAATGAATAAGAAACTCCTCTGTCATAAAAAGGATTTACAATTAATAACTATTCCTACCTTCCCAACATTAAACCTTAATGAAATTTTTTTAAATCTCCAAGACTTAATTATAGGGTACTGTATTAAGAAACTCTTTTGGTTTATTCTTTGGGGGAAAAAGCCTCTTTGACAAAATTCATACACCTGTGGCGTTGTTCATCATCACCATTCCCTTCCTTTGCCTTTTGCAGATAGCATACTAACATGTGATATCTCTCTACATAAGTTTCGGGGTGCTTATAAAGTGAAATGAGAAATTGTTTTTATTGAATGCTTATATTGGGAATGTTAATAGTTTGAGGGGCGTGATTATTTATTTCTTGATATGTCTCAACTTCCAAACATTTCATGCTTGATCTCTTTGATAGCACGACTCTGCATAAAAATTGACTTGTGATAACAGTCTAGAGTAACTTATTTTTAAACAGTCTGCCTGATTTTTGTGATATTGAGAAAATTTTGGACAAAAATTATTATTTTGGGGATGTTAATAAAGTGAAACGGGTATGGTATATCTATTATTTAACACATATGCGTAGTTTATTCCACGACTCCATAAGTTATAGGCAATGCGTAGCCAAATATAAATCTCACTGAATTTCATTTTGTGCTCTAGGTATACAAGAAGAGAAAGCCACATCCTGATCGAAATTCTGCTGTCACTTCAAAAGTAAACAATAATTGTAGTTTAGATGAAAGGGATCTAGCCAAGTTATCACAAGACAAGAAAAATATTTCTGATCTTTTAATAAAGGTTGGTTACGATTAAAGTCCCCAAGAAAAATAAAGAGAGAATTAAATATGTCATTGTATCATTTGAAGTCTTTATAAAGAAGTCGTGAGAGGCCACGACATGCAAAAATCAGAGTAAATTTTTTGAAGTCTGTGGCAATGAGGCTGAGAAACCATCAGCTTATGTCTGCAAATTGCGAGAATATATTTAAAACATTTTATTCTGGAGTGATACTGAAACTTATATAGCACATATGATCATGGGAGATACAAGTAAGCAAAGCAAGAGTGCACCTAAACTAAGATATTTTCCCCTTACATTCCAATTTTACATAACAAAAGCATACATCTTTGCGCTAACGACCTTTGCAGTTGATCTCCCACACTCAGCTCAGATAAGGAAGTAGTATGAAAAAATACCAGCAGAACAAGGGTTCACTCAACCTACATTCACAACTATAAGATTAAAAGTTGTATTAAAGTAATACCAACCAACATCACAACCAAGAATCACTGAACAACTTTCGGTGGCTTTCGTGATGGCATCCTGCGACTTACTCGTACTGGGGTAGTGGCTTCTTGTTAGGTGGCCTAGGGTAGGACCTGAAGCAGCGTGCCTGTGAGTCATGTACTGACGAGCTCTGCCCTTAAATTGCAGTGAACGGGACATTTCAGGGTGTTTTGTTAGGTTTCAGTTGATTACATCTAAGTAGCAGGCTACTAATCTGACTCCAACGACAACTTCAACGGCTAATCAGACGGAACAGGTTTGCGTAAACCTTCTGGATGAGAGGGCGGAAGAAAGGGTAGAATGTAATGGGAAGCTCATCCCGATAGCCAGGAAAAGCAAGGACGCAAGGGAAGAAGGCCCCTACAGAAAACTCCTGAGGAAGGGAACATGAGCAATCCCACCTCATTACCGTGGCCCAGTCAACCATGAATGTCACAGTCACGGTATTAGAAGATCTACGGCATAAACGGCCTGCCGCGAAAGCTGGAGAACCGTGCCCAGTAACGACACATTGGAGGAGCTGTAGATCGTCGTGATCGTCATCCAGTGACTGTAGCACCACGCAAACAAACTAGTCAGGCCAAGAATATCAGAAACCTCTCAAAGACTGCTACATGTAATATTCGTATGCTTTTCTAGCTTTTGAAATACCATAAAAAACCCTCGCTCCTATCCAGGTTTCTATGCAGATTCTGACCACATACTGGTGGTAGCGAATTTCAGATTGTCCCTCAAACGAATTCCAAAGCCCAAATCTAGCTTGAAGCCCAATCTTTCTTTGCTGCAAACAGCGTACGTAAAGGACAGTTTAAAGCTTGAAGTAATCCCAAGCCTACCGTTGGCCAACATTGATGACCATTAGGAGGCAGTTAAACTACTATCAGAGAAGCGGTCGGCAACAACTTTCTCAAACAAGAAAACTAGAAGCCTTTAGCGAAATGGTTCAGCTCACAGCTTAAAGATATGCTGAGGAAACGACAGAACGTAAAACCCAACCCAGTGCAATATCGAATCATCAGTAATTAGTTTGCAGGCAGGCAAAAGAAGAATAGCTAGAGAAAGAATGCAAAGAAAT
The DNA here is from genome assembly GCA_003991215.1 of Morbakka virulenta. Lineage (NCBI taxonomy): Eukaryota > Metazoa > Cnidaria > Cubozoa > Carybdeida > Carukiidae > Morbakka > Morbakka virulenta. The sequence continues at coordinate 1,188,004 of RDPX01000237.1, read as the reverse complement.
TGAAATCTCAATGGAAAAGAAAAGTTCAATAAGGTCAATGAGATCGTAGGAAAACTAACGGGTCCCTCCTGCAAAGGTATAAATGCTGCTGATGGTCATGCACTCCAAGACACAAAGGACATAGCAATTTGATAGGAGGAGTACATCCAGGACCTGCTCAAAGACCACCAGGAAATATAGAAAAGCGTCCCAGAGCCTGTACAAACCGGCCCGTATTCAAGCAAAATAAAGAGTAAAAATCCAGTGGCCCAGATGGCGTTTAGACAGATCAGATACTCCGGGCACTGGATGAGAACAGAATAGACATAATTTGAAAACTGGTCTCAAAGATTTAGGAAACCATGAAGTTTCCCACAGAAATGTTAAAATCTATCTTGTAACCCTTCTCAAGATCCCTGGTACACTTGACTGCGGAATCCACAGGACTTTTACTTAGAAATCATCCTTTCTGACCTTGAGGATTTGCCTGAAGAGATCTTTGTCAACGGTGTCAGGATCAACAACCTTCGATATGCAGATGGCACAGTTTTACTGGCAGATTTGTAGAAGAACTGACAACAAGGTAAAAAACTGTTCCTTAGAGAATTAAAGCTCTAAAAAATGAGAGACTTTGACCATGTGCAAGACATATTATGTGTTGCTTGGTTTACTTCAAAATTTTGGTAAATTTTTATCCAATGGTTTTCTCTCTCTCTCTCTCTCTCTCTCTCTCTCTCTCTCTCTCTCTCTCTCTCTCTCTCTCTCTCTCTTCCCTCGCTCTATCCCTTTATTCTATCTCTAAGACTTGCTTTGTACAATCTCAACAGTCTTCCAGTTTCAACGAAAAAATAGAAATTGGAACACCTACATTCAGAATCATGACAAGCGCCTAATTATTAATGTTATTGCTCTTTCCAACAAAGAGAAAACAAGGTCTGTAGAGGAATGAAAATAGTGAACAGAGCAATAGTATGGGGTAAAGGCACTGGATATGAAGATAATAGTAACTGATTATCAAGCATAAAACAAGTAAATACAGAACAGGCTGATCTTTAGCCCTTGTTACCACGTACCTAACAGTAGTAGTAAGAGCAATGAAAGAATAATTTTATAATATTTCAAACATGTACTGGATTTAGTTGATTTATTTTCACTGACGTCAGATTTTGATAAAGTCGGTATGAACATTATTATTTTCTTGGCAGGTTACATGTTACTATCTATTGTTGTGCAAGAGAGCGTAAGATTAAGGGTAAATAAAGCTAAATAGAAAAAAGTTAACAGCTGTATACATAAACAAAACCATCCCCCTTGTAAAGAGGAATGGTTTATTTTTACTGACGTCAGATTTTGATAAAGTCAGTATGAACATTATTATTTTCTTGGCAGGTTACATGTTACTATCTATTGTTGTGCAAGAGAGCGTAAGATTAAGGGTAAATAAAGCTAAATAGAAAAAAGTTAACAGCTGTATACATAAACAAAACCATCCCCCTTGTAAAGAGGAATGGTTTATTTTTACTGACGTCAGATTTTGATAAAGTCGGTATGAACATTATTATTTTCTTGGCAGGTTACATGTTACTATCTATTGTTGTGCAAGAGAGCGTAAGATTAAGGGTAAATAAAGCTAAATAGAAAAAGGTTAACAGCTGTATACATAAACAAAACCATCCCCCTTGTAAAGAGGAATGGTTTATTTTTACTGACGTCAGATTTTGATAAAGTCTGTATGAACATTATTATTTTTTTGAGAGGTTACATGTTGCTATCTATTGTTGTGCAAGAGAGCGTAAGATTAAGGGTAAATAAAGCTAAATAGAAAAAAGTTAACAGCTGTATACATAAACAAAACCATCCCCCCCTCTTCCTGGAAGACCTAACAATATTACCTGAAGTATTTAGTTATTAAGAACCGTTTGCAAATCTGCTTTTCACGTTCAGGTGGAGATCTGTCCCTTCCGCTACGGTGAGGCACGTGAGAAAGGCAGATTTGATAGGCAATGAAATGACAGCAATGAAATCTCGAGTTTATTTCCAAAAATAATGATGCTAGAGCGAGTAACTGCAGTGCAAGACTGAGTACTTCAGATAACTTTGCGATCAGCAATAAAATAAAATTCAACTTTTAACCTGTCTTCTGGTTTGTTTCAAGCAATAGAAGGGAAAAGAACAATAGAAATATTTGTGGCGCCAAAACAGCGGAAGAACTCATTTTAAAACTATTTTAAAAGTTCACTGAATTGATGGGAAGAAAATCGTCTCATAAAAACATTCCACCAAATCCTGCTTACTGACTTAACCAGCCATGTTTGGGCTGCCCCATCTCATGCAAACAAACAGCAAAAGATACTATTATTCAGTGGGAGATGATTTGAGTCGATTACTCGCAAGGGTTGAAATCAGCAGGGTGTTGAAAAAATTCTTTGAAAACGCAAGGAAGGGATAGACGCTTATCGCAACAAGTAACAACAAAAGCTCAAAAATTTTTATTTTTAACAACTTTGCTTTAGTGTTTTAAGTTGGAGATATCCTCTTAATCTGGTTTTGGAATAAATTGCAACTGCGCTTCACCATCCCTACATCGAGCTCTCAAAAACTTGCGATGCGTGCCACCAGGTACAATTTGTTACTTGTTTGAATTACCAGTTTTGTTATTTAGGTTGACTGCTAAATTAAAACAGTTCAATAGCATTAGATAAAAATGTGATTAAAAATTTTTCGAATAAAAAAATGCTCCCACGTACCTTATGTATCATTTAGACCGGATAAATCAAAACTTTTTTTAAAAAAAACATCTACCATTTGTTACAGAGTATTTGGTAAATTTTGTCTGACTGAGTATAAAAGTGACCTGAACGTTATCTGTTGCACTTTTTTGTTACAAAGAAACCCAGGTCGAGGTGGCAAAGTCGCTAAAACCTTGCTCAATAATCGCATATTGAAAAGCGGGAAAAAATGTCTCAAAAGAGAAGCAACATAATAGCAATTAATTGAAGAAGGATAAGAAAATTGCTGCTCTACTTTCGATACAGTTGGGGGTTTTTTAACTTACAGGTAAAAGTAAAGGAGAATGTTGGATTGTAAAAATCTATCAAATTAAGTAAAAGAAAACTATAAAAAAACTGCATGTAAAACATTACTAAATGTGGTGGGAACAGTTAGTATTACTTAAAAATGATTAATTAAAGTATATAATGAGAATTCCTTCTTTCCCATCTTTTTCAATGTCTCATGTTCTTTTAAGTATCTATTTGAATTAATCGCATTAGCAGCAAGAAAACCAAATCGAACTATTTGAGCTATTGATAAAGTATCTGTTCGGTTAGCTATTATGGGTATTTGAGCGAGCGGTAGACACATTATTATAATTTGTTATCAATTATAACAACGGTTAATTTATCATAATTAATTATAATAATAAATTTATTATAATTAATTATAAACAATAAATTAAAAGTGAGTGGTAGACACATTATTCAGAAGTAAAACTCCAAACAGAATAAAAAATAATAAATTAACATTCTCTTAGCTATGTAAATGCATTTGTCTTCATAGAGCTTAATTCTGATTCATTTGACCTTTCAGGACAAACGCCGATAGCGCATTCCATTATAGCTATTGGCACTGCTTTTAATCCAGTTTGGTGCAAATATGTTTTTCGACAACATCTTCAACATTCTACAGAGATTATTTTTTTAATGAAGTCAAAAATTTATACATTGCACAATATGCACAATAACATTTTTGTTTGATTGTTATTCTATTGAAAAAAAATTTTTTTCTGAAATTGGATGTTGTTGTTGGTATTTAAAACTATGTAGGTATCAAGGGAGTATCTGAAACGCCTTTGCTTTCATATTTGCTTTCCTATATGCTTTCATATTTGCTTTCATATATGCTTTCGTATTTGCTTTCATATTTGCTTTCATATTTGCTTTCATATTTGCTTTCATATATGCTTTCATATCAGGGCTTCATGGGTCAAATTTCTACAAATATTTGCGTGAATATCATGTGAATACTATTTATTGCTATAAATACAGCCCTTATACAACTTGTACAATAATGTCGTACTATTAAAAAGATTGAGAACTTTTTCTTTCTATAAATATTGGAGCGACAGTAAGATGACTTTCTCTTATTTAGACCTTCTGGATTATTAGAGAGTAAAGAGTCAGACATATTCTGATATATCTTCAAGCACAATTCTTATGACAAAGCTCGGCTCAGTAAATAGCAGATATCTCTGCTACGAACTCACCCTTTTTAATGATGAAGAACCATACAAAGCAAAGAGCACGTAAGTGCACGGAAGTGTGAAAAGAAAGAGAAGAAAAAACAAGAAAAAGGATGAAGGCAAAAGATAAGATTTCAGTCGAAAAATAAGGGTTGACCTCAGGTTTTAAAATAAGGTCTAAATCATTGGAAAACTTGGGATGGAAAACTTGGAATGAAAAACTTGGAATGGAAAACTTGGAATGGAAAACTTGGTGTTAACAGGGAAGATTGAAGGAAAGAAAAGTAGAGGAAGACAGAGACTGAAATTCATTACCAGCTTGAACAAGGATCTCCAATTCAAGAGGAGTGACTGTGAAATTTTAGCGCTGACAAAAGAGAGAAAGAGATGGAAGATCATGATCTCCAACGTCCTGAAAGGATAAGGAACTCAGATGAAGAAGAAGAAATCATTGGCTGGAGCCAAACGCTCAGAAACCAGAGTTTCAAAATTTAATTACCTAGCTGATACTTTACAGTTATTGCACAACGGTACTTATTTCCAGACTTCATCCCAGTGATGTATACAGGTCAGAATAGCCGTTTCTATTTCAGGAAGGGTCAACATTAATGAACTCTTCTCTTGCAAGCACTATATTGTCTTATATATTCCCTTAATGATATTAAAGGGGTGGGTTAAAGGAATAAAATATATCTAATAACTTAGTGCTTATCTCAGTCTTGATAAATTCCACTGGCCTGCCCTTAAAAACTTTTTTTCATGATGGAAGGTTTTTAACTGATGTTTGTATTTTTGGTGTCCTGAATCCAAAAATATCATCATTTTCTTTGGTCAGGTCAAATTTTTGAGGTACGATAAGTATACATTCCCTTGAATAGTACTCAGTCCAAGAAAAATAGGGCTGTAGCTGACTCAGTCTTTGTTTACAGAAAGAAACCGAAAGTGGAGCTGCTAAAATCTGAAACCAAAACTGCATCTGTCTTTACCTTTAGGAAACTGAAACTGACACTTTTTCTTTACACCTGGATGGTCATTTATTCAAGAGTTGTATGTTCGGCTGTTGCTTAAATAAGTAATGACAACCTTTCTTGGAAACAATGTCAGTCAAAATGCACTTTCTATGGTCCTACTTAGACTCTTCTCTCAGAACTGTGGAAATTTAAGTAAGAAACAGGGAGAGCGTTTCCACCAAGGCAGTCGTGTCATGAAAGAATGCTACCAAGGCCGGTGAGATGTGAACTTTCTTGCGGAATACTGTTGGTGTTTGAAAGGAGACGTGGTGGCCACTCGACACAGGAGAAAGTCATTAAAAATGCACTTCATCTATGATTAAGTTTTGCTAAATGTATAACACTGGTAAACAAAGAAAAAAAATTTTTTCTGGCATGGAATTTAAGAACAGTTTTAGACTAATTTGAGGGTGCTGAATGCAAATATGATCTTAGATTTTCTCCATCACATCAAGGTTTTGCACTATACATATTTATATTTTTTATGGAATTTTAAGAAAATAATATCCTATGAAATAGTGTAGCAAAAAAGGCCGGATTTTATGGTTCATTTTAGTAAATTTACTTTTCATTTAGTCTCCCAATCAACTGAAGAAATTTTTGTTTTTTTACAACATGCATAACATAACCATTTTTTATTATACGAAAGTAAACAAACAGATTTAAACTTACACAACACTCATTTGCAGGTAGTGTTTTTTATTGATTTTGTCACAAGATTTAGTTATTTATTGTTATTATTCTGCTGGGGTTTTTTTGTAAAACAATGCCTAAGGTATGGGAGGTTGGGTAGAAATTCAAGGAACAACTCGGCTAGCTAACAAATTTTTTCTTGTCAGCTGGATGTGTTACTGACCTAACAATGTATTGAATTGCCGTACAATAGGCATTAAAGGTGATATCAGCACTGCTGATGACGAATTTTGAAATTGACTGAATCATAAGAAGCTACTAGATATTTGATTTTTCATACTTTTTCCTTAATTCCTTATACATACATATATATATATATATATATATATATGTATATTGTCCAAATAGCTGTGTAAATAGTGGATCTTGATACTCATTCTACATCCAAGATCTCGCAGGCTCATTAGTAGTTCTTCCACAATCTCTTCATGGTTGTCTGCTTTCTTATCACGTAGAAAATTCTGCACATTACAAAAGGAGTTCCAAGCTCTTCCTTCTGTCTCATTCATGGATGTGATAAAGTCTGGATCTCTCATAAGTGTTCTAATTTGGGGTCCATTAAATATACCATCCTTTCTTTTCTCTTCGCTTAGAACAGGAAAAGTTGAACACTTATAACTGAAACATTCACCACTATGATCAAGAGCTTTGACTAACTGTTTCATCAATCCAAGTTTTATGTGCAAGGGAGGAAAGACAGTGTTCTTCCTGTCCACAAGGGGATCATTGATGACATTCTTATCGCCAGATGCCAAACTCTGTCGCTGAGGCCTTTTATTCTTTACCCAATGCTATGATGTAGCTCTATTGTCCTAGTAACACAGGAAACAGGGGTATTTTGTGTTTCACCCTCCTTGCTGATGTAAAAGAAAGTTAACCATTTTCAAATCCACACAAATTACCCACCCATAAACATGATATTGCAACCTGTCCAGAACAATCTTGATGTTATTATATTCTTCCCTAAGTTTTACAGAATGACCTATTGGTACCGAGTCATACTTATTTCCATTGTGTAACAGAACACATTTCAAATTTCGTTTGGAACTGTCAATAAAAAGCCTCTAACCCCTTGAGTCATAAGCTGGAAGTCCTATAAAGAGAAGTAACCCTTCTACATCAGTACAATAGACCAGCTGGCCATCTGAATGAGTTCTACTTCCCTGTTGCGATAAAATGAGACACTTGTGCCGGGTTTCAACATTCGATTCTCTTGCAGTCTTGAAGCCTACTGTTCAGCAGACTCTTTTGGTAGATAAAGATCTCTAACCAATTCGTTTATAGCCTGCTGAGTAAACATAATTGGTTTGTCACTATCTTCATCACCGGGCTGAAAAATATATGTGGTGTCTTCTTCATCACCAGAAGGTGAGCAAAGATCTGCGTCATCAATTTTTGGAAGCCCAGTAAATATTGGTACAGGTATTTCTTCACTATGGGCAACTGGTCGAATAGCTGAAGGGATACTTGGGTACTGCAAATATTGCTTTTTATTGAAACCTTTTACATTGACAAGGGAGAAATAGCAGCATTGGAGGAGTTTTCAGATAGTCTTTTGCTGACGGATTTTGGTATTTCTTTAATAATAGTTGATATGTGGTTTGAAGAAAATAGCAGTCATCTAAGTGATTGGTTGGTTCTCTCCAAACCATAGGCATTCCAAACATGATTTGTACACTCTTTCCTTGAGACCATGATCTCAAGCTTCTTAACACACGTTTCCACACTTTGTCTTGGTCTCCAAGTGGTACTTGGAAGTTAGCCAAATACACACTCTTAACGAAGTCAGTAATGTTGCACCCACCTCTGATTCTTCAAAGTAAAGCTCTAACAGAGAGCAAAATATATTTGGATCACTTGAGTACTGTCTTCTGTGAGATGTAGAGGCCATTGTTAGGTCAGTAACACATCCAGCTGACAAGAAAAAATTTGTTAGCTAGCCGAGTTGTTCCTTGAATTTCTACCCAACCTCCCATACCTTAGGCATTGTTTTACAAAAAAAACCCAGCAGAATAATAACAATAAATAACTAAATCTGGTGATAAAATAAATAAAAAAACACTACCTGCAAACGAGTGCTGTGCAAGTTGAAATTTGTTTGTTTACTTTCGTATCATAAAAAATGGTTATGTTATGCATGTTCTAAGAAAACTAAAATAGTTTAGTTTAGAAAACTAAACGAAAAGTAAATTTACCAAAATGAACCATAAAATCCGGCATTTTTTGCTACACTACTTGAAATTATTTTTTTTAAAATTCATGAAATATATAAATATTTATAGCGCAAAACCTCGATGTGATGGAGAAAATTTAAGATCGTATTTGCATTCAGCACCCTCAAATTAGTCTAAAACTGTTCTTAAATTCCATGCCAGAGCAAAAACATTTCTTTGTTTACCAGTGTAATCAGTACGGTACGAGTAATCATTGCTGTTATATCCAAAGTAGAAATCACACAATTCCTCTACAAGAAAACGTTAAAAGAAGATGATCAATTAGCAATGAGCGAATTAATTACCACCAGTTACATTTCTGAAGAAAATGTTCTTTTACAAATGGGCATAATTTTCTTACCATATGGAGTGCGCATTTCTTGATAACCAAACTGCAAGTTGACGAGTAGAAACAAGCCTTATGGTATCCAGGACAGAATATGGAAGGTCTCGATTTACCGGAACGAATATTTTTTAGTAGTTGGCAGCAGTGCACCATTTCTTTTCCCTTAAGGTGGTTGTCGCAAGTTTTTTTATGTACGATGCAGCTGTTGCTTTATCAGACACACCGTTTAAGATGGAGCTCGTCAGTCTGTTTTCAGCTGTAAAAACAAAGATTAGAATCTTTGGTTTTGACAGTGATTACTACTTCCCTACAATGGCTGCTGGCGTGTTTTACGAAGTTACTTAAAAGCTGATACCGTTACTTTTTTGTCATTTATTTGCCCGTGCACTATTTATTCAGTCTTTTGCCATCATATTGAAAAACGTTTCTTACTGATTTGGCATATTTCGTAAAAGTGCATAGCGAGAGATTTTGCAAAGATTGAAGTGATTTCGTCAACAGCTCACAATATATCTACTTACTCAACCAGATGGTTATTGAGAGAAAGGTTTTTATCAGCGGTTTCATAACAGTATACACTAACGCATTGCTGATAGATGTAAATTGAATTAACGACAGATGAGGTCGGAAATTCAAAATAAAATTCTGATACGCTTGATAATCGTCAAACAATATCGATGCTTTTCTTTCAGTACATTCTGTAAGAGGCTCTAAACATAATCATTTTGATTTTCTCTGAGCACTTCCGTTCACAAAATTTTTCCAAAAAAATATGCGTCAGAATACTCTCAGGTTCAGAAAATTTAAAGAAAAAATGTCTGATATTGATCCAAAAAGATCCCACCAAATAATGCCTGCGGGATTAGGGCAGAGAAACAGCAAATCCTCAACTGTAGCGCCTTAGATCATGAAAACACAAGTGGTTTACTATTGAAAAGCGAGTTTCAACGCTCTAGCGTAACTTGCATCTCGAACAAAAAAAGATTGTCGTGGAACGAAAACAGCATTGTGGCAAAAGAAGAGTATTGGTTATAAATCTTCTACAAGTCAGCTTGCAGTGCATTTCTCGGCGCTTATCGACGGTACTCAAACAGCATAAATGACGAGTAGACTAGGTTTTATCCTTGCAGTATAGGTCCGGCCACGCAAGGACAATATTCCTTAATATTGCAATTCATAAAATGAATTCTAAGGGGGCCCGGGGGAAACCACAAATTTGGTTTGCAGTCACAATTTATGACCTGCCTCTCATGTCTGCCACATTCACCTGGATGTGTGGAACGAATATTATTCAAAGTCATCTGTGTAAATCGCTTTAAAAACCTTTATGGAAGTTAAATTTATCGGCGTTTTATCAGAGGTTTCCGAGTTAATTCAAAATGAAAATGAGGACAGTAATCAAATTAAAGGAATACATTATTTAATGGTTTGTCTTTTTATATATTAATTTGTTGGCAACTTTTTCCTGACCTGGGGAAATTATATGGTTGAATCTGGGAAATTTAATAAAACTTCATCTGTGCTTGTTAACAGGTCCACATAATTTTGTCTTCTCTATCAGAATGTCCCAATGCTCGCTGAACCAAATAAAATGACTAGGAATCATTTCTAATGAACGTGATGTACTGTTTTTATTTAGTTTTCCGCAGTTACCAAACCTTTATCTAGTTAAAAACAGTTTGTCGGCATTTTATTGGAAAAAAGAGGCTTTGCAATCCTGCAGGCGCTATGTTGGACTTCTATTAGGTATGTTTATATATTCTCTTAAATCCTCTCCGGATCAAGTAACGCCATGAAACCAGTTGTCAAAATGCATGGTCGTCAAGTAGCCTTGGTCAGGTGTTGGTTAATATCCTAAAATAACCTATTTTTCTTTGGGTCAAGGTCATGGCTTGACTTTGCAAGACTTGGTTTCTGTTAACAATAAGTGTTGTTTCAGTTCCCTTTAATACAACAAAAAAAACAAGACTGTTTCTGAAAGGGAATAGGAAGTGTTGTGATATATGTTGATTAACTGTAATTGTTATTATGTACTTTTACTATCTTTGTTATCCGTGAGCTTGTAACAATTTGTTCTTTACCTTTGTCACTAGGTAACCATGTTTGTCCTGTCAAATTCTAAGATTGATTAAACCTATGTAAATTGAAGCTAAACTCAATGATTCGGGTTTTTATTACAACAATTAATCAATCTTAGAAGAGTAAGAATGGAGCGCATCCTAAGACCTGACAAACTGGACGTAGACCCAAACTCATCAAATGCAACAAAAAGCTGGAGACATTAGCATAGGACATTTGAGAACTTCATCAGCAGCTTTATTCCTGAACCAACGAATAAGCTCTCTATTCTTATAAACTTTGTGACTCCTACAGTTTTTGATATTATAGCTGACTGTGAGGACTACGACATTGCTATACAGAATCTAAGAGAAACATATGATAAGCCAATTAACGAAATCTTTGCACGTCACCTCTTGGCTACATACAAGCAACAAGCTGGACAAACTCTGGAGGATTTCTTGCAAAAGCTCAAGTCGTTTGCCAAAGACTGCAACTTTAAAGCTGTAAGTGCAATTCAAACTCAGAGACGAAGCTATAAGAGATGCCTTCATAAGTGGCCTTTACTCCCAGATGATAAGACAGCGACTTCTGGAAAAAGAATCATCAGACTTGAACACTGCCTTTACAAGTGCTTGATCCTTAGAACTGGCAGAAAAACAAAGCCATACCTATCAGTCCTCATCTATAGTTGCAAACACTACAGCAAAACAAGAGCACAGTTACTGCCCAGCTGAAAGTAGTACTTATGCTGCAGCTGCAAACAACATGCAAAAATGCTTTTTCTGTGGGTACCAACAACACCCTCGCTCTAAGTGCCCTGCTCGTGAGGAAAGCTGTAAACTGTGTGGTAAAAAGGGACATTTTGCCAAAGAATGTAAATCTGGAAAAAATCAGATTTTAGTGCAGCTACTGATCACACAGAAATACTCTCTACAGCAATAACAGCTACTTCACCTTCTAGTCTTTCAAAAGCCATGATAAATGTTACTATTAATGGAAGCCATTGTAGAGCATTAATAGATACTGGAAGTTCGGTAAGTTATATTTCCGAAAATAAAGCAAAGATCCTAAGCTTAAAGATACACGCCTCAAAGAAGATAATTTCCATGGCTTCGATGAACCTGTCAAGTGCAACAAAAGGTCACTGTCTGGTTTCCTTAAAATACCAAGAGGAGTTTTATCATAACACAAAACTGTCAGTACTATCAGGGTTATGTGCAGACGTTATCCTCGGACACGATTTCCTCAACCAGCACCAAGGTCTGCATATCCCTTTTAAAGGTGATAAACCATTCTTTTCCATCTGCAGCCTAGCTACCGCTAATGTTGAAGCTCCAGCTCTGTTTGGAAATTTGACTCCAGACTGTCCTCCAATTGCAACCAAGAC
>RDPX01000237.1:1144633-1165745 GCA_003991215.1 Morbakka virulenta | reverse complement strand
CTCCCATTGCTCGTGGTGGCAAATTTTTCCTGAACTTAGCTCTCACAACACCTGAGCTTCCATGAGGTCTTGTTACTTTTCCCCAGATTACTTTTGTTGTACTTCCCTTTTTCTCTCCTTTGCTCTCTGGCCTCTTCTTTCTTCTGTAGACATATGCTACACGTTTACCAAGGTAAAAATTAACATCCCTTTTCTTTGTAACACCGTCAAGTTTCAAAAGAGCTGTGTTTTCATGCTGATTTCTTAAACCTCTTTTATAACCAACAAAGATGGCCTTGGAATACAATCTACAAATGACAAAAAAGGTAATTTAATAAGTTACATAGCACAGCTACTTTGTTTAAAAACCAAACTGAATTTATAGAAGTGGCAGTGTTTTTTGTATGTTACAATAGTTTGGGGGAGCAAATCTTGTAGTAATCACACAGTAGTTTAATTTTTATTAAAGCAAGCCCTTTCAGGAGTGTACAAACAATAATTGGGTAAACAATAATCACTCTCATTTACCTTCTGCAAACTCATAGGTTAAATGTTTCATGTTTCTGTAATCAAGACTCATGCTAGACTGGAATTAATCCATTGTATTTTAACATATTTAATGCTCCAGATAATTCACCTTCTTTTACATCCTTAACTTCTCTGATTGAAAAACCTAAATGTTTTTTTTTAATCAAAACCCAGCATGCATGTGCTTGAAAAAGTGTTAGCCTCTACTTTATCTACCATTCTTTTTTGCTTATACATACTGATGTAGTGTTTGTAAGCCCCAGTCATGTGTACCAACTAAATTGCAGTAAAACATGACCTATTCATTGTTTTCCCATATAAGGCTGCAAGTTTTTGCACCCTGTTGTATTGGGCATGTGAAACACAAGACTGGTGTCTCTCTCACAGAGACCAATATCTGAAATCCGCCAACCAAGTTTCCCGAACCAATTTCATCCTGCCTAGATAAGTAAATAGCACATATTTTTAAAAAGTAAAAATTTCAAAAAAATGTAAGCATCAAATTTAGTCACAATGTTGTTTGTTTAAACAAAATTGTGACTAAACTTGTTTAACTTTGTATTTATTACACTAAAACCCATCTGCCCTCTTTTCTTGAAACAAAGTTATCAATTTTTAAATTTAGCCTTTGCAATTCAATAGAAAATACAGAAGAAAATACTATCACAGTTTATAATTTCATACTAAAATGTTAACTTGATGTAATTCCAGTGATGCGAGAAATTGAAGGGTGTAACTTCTTTTTACACTTCTCTCCCATGTGTTTTTCAGTTGTTGCAAATCTGTTACACCATTTCAGGCAAATGCAACTCCAAATGAGGCCAAGTACAAAATCCTGTTGCAGCACTTCTGCCATTTACATTAGAAAGCAAAGTATAGTACTTTCATACAGTTTTTCTCAATCAACTCTTGTCAATATAAATGACAACCCTCCATAACATCCACACCCACTGTTAGATACAAAAAAATCAACAGTGATTCTTGAACCCAATAATAGTTAAGAAACGTTGACCTTTCTGGAACACACAAACAAGAAATGTCACAGACACTACACAATATTCTTCAACACATACATGCAGCCTATTTATTTCTAAATTGCAATTGGGGTATAAGTTTAAATAATTGTTTACAAAAATAATGGTGTCAGGATATGTGTCAGGTTGTTTAAAATAATATAAAATATATATTTTTTGTCAGTACTGGTCCTGCTAATAACATGTTAAAGGCTGCTGGAAATGGGCAGGTAATTTTAATCATTTCTTTAAAGCTGAAAATTAAAGAATTTCATATTTAGGGGATATTTGCAGGAGGATAAATTTACCACAAAAAACTCTTAATACAAGCCCAACAACATTCATTCAGTTTGGCCGGGATTAATAACTATGAAAGACCATTACCTCCAACGTCCTAAATGGATATGCCACTTGATAAACAAAATACTGAATGCATATATTATAATATATTTTTGAAGTTTAATTTATTCTTAAATAGCTCTCTAAAATAATATATACATTTCTGAAACATGTATATCAGAAATGTGTGTCTCTATTGTTGGTGTTTGAGGATGCATACTTACACTTGCAGCTATTTAGTCACATCACTACCATAATTAGAAAATGCAATAAATTGAGATACAAACAAAATGCAACAAGTGTTAAATTGAAACCTCCCAACCAAATGTGTTTTGATTACAAATCAATTATAAATTTAAGTATGATGCAGGGAATCATCAAGCAGAAGAAGCTGTAGAAACTACTTGAAAATTAAATGAATCTTAACAGACATTAAGATCTTAAACTAAGCATTAAAAGATTTTATTTTTCAGAGTGACTTTCTGTTCTTGCAAAAATTTTTATAGGGCAAAAACTATTGTACAGTACTCCCTCCCAATAGCAATCCCCCCAAATAGCAGTTCCCTCCCTAAAACGAGCAATTTTCTGTGCCTGCAACTTTTCCCTTGTGTATTTCAATGAAGCATCCCTCCGAATAACGATTCCCACATAACCCTAACAACGAACACAAAATCGTGCCCCCAAGTCAAATTTCCCCTCCAAATAACGGTAGCTGTATCACTTAGATAATTGTAACTGTGTATTGTTCCTGTCAGTTTGAGTTTAAAAAGTTGTGAGACAACAATAATGACAGGTACTTCTCGAGGAATTTTCTTACTGATCGATGACATTTGCTAATGATGCGTCCATTTATTCGCAAAGCTAACAATTGAAACAAAACATTTGTAGACTGAGTGGGTGTTTTTTACAGTGCACATATTGCATTAACGATGTCTTCACTCCATTGTACAAACAGTGCTTGTTTCCTGTGATAATAAAGCTTTATTAGATGAATCAACTGATATGTTCAATTGCAGTGAAAATGTCGAAGCATAAGTGTTTAACGTTAGAAGAAAAAGTGAAAGTTATCAGATTAAAGGAAGAAAGCCCAGAACTCACTCTGAAGGATTTAAGTATTAGATTCAAAGTAGGAAAGACACAAATTCAAGGTGTCTTGAGAACCTTAGAACTTTAGAACTTTAGGGGTAAAGTTTTAACTTGCTACAAACTACCATATCTAGAGGGTTTTCTCTGAAGAAAAAATGTAATTATTATCAGGGGTGTAGCATTAAAGCTCCATTGTATGATAGTGAGAGCTGGGTAGTAGTGAAGGACTTGACCAAAATGGTATATATTGGCATGGGAATGAAATGTTTAAAGTTATGCTGTATCATAACAAGTCTTGAGATGGATTAAGCTTGGTTTATTAGGTTTCAGGAGCTAAAAAAATTGAACTGACTAGGAGGATTTAGTGATATCAGATAAATAGATTATGCCAGATCACAAGGAATGTTTATTCAAGTCCCTTGCAATATTAAAAAGTCCAGTAAAACTAAACAGTTGCTCATTAAAAATTACCTTAAATTAATGCTTGGATGAAAAATTGATGTAAATGATGGTGGGATTCAATTGCTGTATTATGCATTGTTCTCCAGCAAACTTTACACTTTTGAAGTCTTACAATGTTAACATCCATTATATTTGGCTTTTTTACTTAAAATATTTTTGGCAATCTGCCTGCATCAAAGTGATTCAACTATTTTTGTGTGGTAAAACTTTAGTTAGGGACTAAAACTAATGCAGATTTAACTAGCATCACATAAGTCCAAAAGGTGCAGTCTACATTATCAAGGCAGAAAAAGCCCAAAATAAAAAATTACCAAAATGTTTCAGAGGACCATAGGTCCAAGAAAAATAAAATGATAACACACCTGATATTATTTCTTACTTATACAAAAATCATAATCACAATCATTCAATTGTTGTAGCTATTGGCCTGGCAAGGATATTCTTTGCCTAATGTTGCACAGAAGTATGCCAAGATTTGTCATTTTGATCAATGTTTGGTGCAAAAAGAGATATTTGTTGATAGCTATTGAAATTTTCATTTATTTCATGCTGGAATTTTTTTCTCTGAATTCATACACACATGCCTACAATTCCTACCAAATTCATTAAATTAACTGAAGAAACCAGAAAGATTTCTGATTCGAAAATTGTACATTTTGCAGCACTGATTATTCAATGAGAGGGGGGCAAAAGGGGGCAGATTTTGAGCTGTTTCCTACTTTCAATTATGTAAATGATATCAACTTTGGATGACACACGTACATATTAACCTATACTTTGAAAATTTAACAAATGTAGTGTAAATAATATGCATTCTAAGTAATCATAATGTTTTGGTGGTCTAGCACAAAAAATTCAAGATGGCAGACAATGGAATTAATTGGAAAAATGTGCAATTTCAATTTAGGTTATCTGGGCAACTACATTTGATATTGGTTTGAAATTTTCAATTTTGCAGATCTTACAGACCTTTGTCTTTGATCAAAATTTCAGGTGAATTTGCGAGGCTTTGTTTCAATGCATCACTCTGCTTGTTGATTTGATATGGAACGACCCCCAAGTTATAAGGTGTGGCACATGACTGACCGACTGGCACTTTCACTGAGTAAACAGTTTGTATAATAGCCCAGTTAGTGAAATGTTTTGACTAGGTTTTCCTTATTGGTAGACATTAAGAGGGTAGCCTTAGTTCTGACTTCAGTTTGCAATGAAGGTAAAGGAGGGGTGTGTCAGCTTTTAGTACAACTGTATATGCTGTAATATAAACAAGGTATAGGTTGGGAAAAAGAATGTCAGGCTATAGTTGGATGTAGAGTTTCAGTATCAATACACAAAGGTAAAACATTTCAGGCAGGAAAAATTCAGAAACACATTTGTTTGTTACAAAATGAAAAGTATTTTGTTTGTTTTTGCTACAAGTAATTGTAGCAGTGAAATAATATCAACATCTGGACAATGCATCCAATGCCAGTGAGTAATGAAACTTCTGTGTATTATGAAGTTTTGCAAGGTTGATATCAATTTATCATTTTACTTGTGATTTGGCATAGAATGGTTTTTGGAGCTTTTCAAAACACATTGCATTTGCTCTTTCTTTTCTGTCCAAGCAAAGATACTTAAGAAACACACTTTTTGTATGACTTTTCAGGAGAAGCCCAGTGCTTAGCAGGACTTAATGTATTCAAACTCCTTTCCATCTGCAGCCTTAATTGTCAAGTCCTATTTTGGTAGTCACAATCTTGAATGTTTGAAGTTCAAAACAATTCCTCTTCTTCTTCATGTGCCTTGTCTGGAACAGAGATCATGGCTCTCCAATCAGATCTGTTCTCTGTCTGTCTTAGAAGGTCACACGTGCTGCCTGTCTTTGACAACCACAAGTTCAGACTCGCAACAAATGTTATCCTTTGCCAACCCCTGCAACATTTTCCATCAATCTTTCCTGTAAGGGCCAGGTATTCTAAGCTTTTGTGATAACATATGTGTGCTAGGAATTCAGGTGAATTCATACATAATAATAGGCATTTTTATAGATCAAATTTCAACTTATCTCCCTTCTTTAGCTAGTACCTCCAATTTCTGCCTCATAAAGTGTGAATTCAAAACAGTGAGTAAAAAAAACAATGACCAAAACAAAAATCACAAGAATTAATTTCAGAACAAAATAGCCCTTAGTATATCAAGCAAAACTTGACCAAAATGGCTAAATTACCTGACGTTCTGGTCCATCCTTTTGCTTTAGCACCTATGAAAATAAAAATTTATCAAACATATTAGAAAAATAATCTAAATTCAGTCAGCTCTGCATATAGAAATATATTTCACAAATATAAATTAATGACCAGAAAATTGATAAGTTTTAAGGGAAGGTCTGAAGAGATTGAAGACCATTCGGTATTGGTACAAGGCGACCTAAAAATGTTGACCAAACAAAACCTTGGCCTGGCAAACATTGTTCCAAAACAAATATTAAATATTGTATTTCTTAGAGGCAGAAAAGGTATAGTAACGTTCTACATCACAGTCAAAGGCAAAAAATTCAAGTTTGTCATAATATTGCAATAATACTATGAACCATTTGCAAGTGTAACATATTGCAAAATTGTTATTTTTCATTTCTTGTTGTTACTAGGATTTTGATTTATATTTTTATCCTTTTCTTTTAGACAGGTCCTTTATTGATAGCAGAATGTATTTTCTGAAAATGTTAACCTGTAAAAATATGTTTGATAATAATAATAATAATAATAATGGAAACTTTTTATTTTTTCATCTGAACATATACAATTACAAACCTCACTAATCAAGGTAGTTTGCATTGGCTTGCCTATTTAACAAAATCAAAATTAAATATTTTACTAACAAGATCAATAAAGCGACAATAGTTCAGGGCAAGTCCATGGTTTATTTCTACGACAGAATATGTAGTATGTGGTGCGAATGATTATGTTGGAAAGTTTGGTTGAAAGAAAGCGCTCGTGTTTGTTGTCGATGTTCAAAGCGTTGCACATTTTACTGAAAGTAATACAAGATTTACCGAATATACCTAAAGAGCTCATGGAGAGATTTACGAAACTAACTTTCGAAAAGCTGGATTGTAAATCACGAATTAAAGAACGATATTTTTCGTATTTGCGAGAAGAATTTTTATCCAGGTTTGTTTCATAGCCCACGGTCAATTCAAGAATGTATAGCTGTTGTTGTGGAGTAACTAAGAGCAAATCAGGCCTCAAGGCATCTCCAGTTATAATACATGGCGATAAGAATCCACAGATATCAGCATATATTGTACAGCCTTCAAGAGATTTGAGAGAACCTGCTAAAAACTGTAGTGCTGAGTTGTGTCTCCAAGTATATCGACCTTCCTGAAGGTACGTTTTGCAGCCGGCGACAACATGAAGAAGGGTTTCTGTTTCAAAGCAGGAAGAGCAAGAGGACGATAGACTAAGTTTCCATTTAGATAGATTTTTACGAGTTGGAAGGGTGTTATTCAAATAACGAATGGTAAAGTTGAAGATATTTTTGGGCAGCTTACTTTGAACTTCGGACCAAAACTTGTTATATTTTGAAGTTGCGTTGTCAAAGAGAAATGAGAGAATAGTACCTTGAGTAGTAAGATGACTTTGTAAACGCTCCTTGTGTTCTGTCTGTACAGCTTTCAGAACTTCTTTTGTATTTTTATAAACATCGTGTTGTATATTGGTACCATTGCTTGTGTTTTTCCACAATGTTCGGATATTATCATTTGGTGACAACTTCAGAGCGTTACGGGTGACAGTTTGGCATTGTAGAAATTTTGTGGTAGGCAGCTGCAAGTTGAGTCCAAATTGATTTTTGGAAAGAATAATGGAGCTAAGCGTGGCACTTATAGGCAGGTCAAGCCACTGGCGTATGTATTTAGAGACCAGGTTGTCGAGATTTTCTGCCACCCAAGTCTTAGAAACATTTGAAACAGTAAGGTGCCAGGAAACCTTTGGGAGGGCAAATTCACTATAGAGACGCAGTTTGTGTTTTGGATGGATAGGTAAGGAATCAATTTGTTTGAGAAGATCTAGTAAAACAGACAGAAGCTTGGATTTGTGAGACTGATTGGTCATTTCAAAGTCAAAGTAACGTCCAAGATACTTAAAGGCATCCCCCATGGCTACAGGAGGTACAGTTTCATTATTAACAAAAAGTTTAGGTTGAAATTGAAGAGATCTTGTAGTGAATTTTTTAATTCCGAATGTGGCACATTTATCAACCCTTATGATGTTGGCCCATTGATAATAATAATAATAATAATAATAATAAAATAACTGAACAAACAGTAAAATGTCAAGCTAACACAAGCAAGTCTGCAACTATATGAAGGCATACCACAAACTTTTATCTTGGGTTAGAGGCTTCATAGGGTTTTTACAGGTCTACATAAGGTCTTTAAATGGTTACACAGTCTTAGTAAAAAATAAATGGGATAGCTAAAGATTTTTAAAGATTCAATATGGTTTCCCTTAGAAGTATAATGCTTAAAACTCTGACACAAGATGGACTTGCAACTAAAGAAATATGCAGCTTTGAGGAACAATTTACTTTAGCAGACTATACATTATAATCAGCCAGTTCCACCTTTGGCTTCACTCTTACACTATTTATATAACCATATTTTGTACACAGCTGAAGATTTTGAAAGACATGAAACTCTGAGTACTGTAAAGTTCGTTTTTCTTACTTGTATATCGGATTATATATATATATAATCACAAAATCAAAAACACAAATTTGCAATTACTTAAAGTTACATGTTTTCACAATCATCAATTCATTAGCAGTTTAAAAATGGTGATGCTTTATCTCTTATTCTACCTCTATTACGCACTTGATAATTAGCTACAACATAATTCATGAGTCAGATATCATGTGATGCATCTATGCTACTATTGGTACAAAACACCAATTTTTCCACAACCACTTGAATTAAGCATCAGTTTCTGCACAACATGCAAAGCAAGATAGAATTCTTTAGCCTAAAATCACACTGGATACTCCCAAAGTAATAAAGTTCTTGTGTTCCTTTTAATACTACATTACTCAATGATATTATTGTAGCAATCCAAGAGCCAATTTGTAACTTAAATATTTCACTAGCGTGTGTATTCTTATACGTTACAGCATATAAAGGCTATGTCAACATAGCAACAAGGTACATAAATACGGTTCAGACTTAATTTCATAAAATAATTAAAATTTAAACGCACAACTACAAAAACTATGTACATTTTCAATGGTGCAATAACTGCCAATGACTTTAATGACCACTAAAAAAACAATAACAAAAACCTACATTAACGCTAGGGCATATTAAGACTACACAAGAGCTTGATATCCCATTAATATCAATTAGTAGCTGAACTATACGTTTTGTCCTAAAAGGTTTAGGTTCAACCTTAATCCTGCCTTAAATTTTATAAACTGGGAATATAATCGACCTTTGCGATTACAAATTGCAGAACTTCAGATAAGAAAGGCAACAATTGAGCTATTAGTTGCTACTAAATTTATGCAAAACTTTACAAAAAAGAATTTTAAAAGGTCACTAGTTATATCTAGAGTACTCTTTGATAAATAAATCTCTAAGAAGAAAAAGTAACTGCAAGATTAAAGTAGATATTAACACTGACTAAATTTTACCTTGTTTGTTATGCCAATGTAAAACACTGAAGAGGTCTCTGCTTGGCCATTCACCATCTCTTATTGGCCTCATTACTAACCCAGCCTCGTACTAAATTTGGGAGTCGGAAGAAATTTGGGAGTGAGGAGGGAGGGGGTAGTGTTGATTTTGTCTCTGTGAATATAAAACAAGGCTGAATTTATCTTAGATTATTCCTCATCAATTCGCAAAGGAGGAGTATTCAGGCATGGAATCAGCAGCCCTATGCTCTAAAATAACAAATACTATAGAAAAAAGCAACAAGAAATATTTTAGGCACTGTAAATGACAAATAGTACAAAAGCCAAGGAAAAAATTAAAAGGTATTAATGATACAAATATAGGAAAAGGGTAGAAGTCATGTTAGGAATAAAGAACTTTAGAGTGAAAATTCTGGTGGCGAATGTGATAAGTTGGACCAATGATGGTGATTTTAGAAGCAAAGGTTGGACAGGGTTAAACTCTGAAAAGGAGAAAAAACAGAATGACCGAAGGGTGACAATTTCCGTTTAAAAATCATAATTCCTTGAAAAACACTGTCATTTTAACGCTTGTGGTCCGTGCGACACCTGTGATTAATAGAGATGTCTTTTTGCCATCTGTTCTGAGCATGATAGAAGGATCCGGGGTCTTAAATAAGCTCCAAACAAAATCAGACGAAAGTTCAAGGGAAAAGTCATAATGACTTTCATGTTTTCCATTCTTTTTCGTATTTTTATCATTTTGTTTTTATTAATTTATTTCTTCTCCTATCTGTATTTTCTACAAATAGCTGCAAATGTGGTAGCTTTTAACGTTTTGAGGGCGAATAAATAATTTGGTATAATACTTTGAAGGTTCCAATGATAAAACAAACTTCGTGATTTTGTGATACGATAAACCACCACCTATACACTCAGTTACATTTTCATATTGCCAATCGAGTAATTCTGTGTTAGAGCTCAGGTAGACTGATGACATCATATCGATCTCAGCAATGTTGTAGATTTGGAAAAACAAGGACATTAATGAGAATATTAAATTTTGACTATTTTGATTTAGGCACCTTATCTCTCCGTTTCAATGAGTGCGGGGGAAATACGGGTATCAACTACATCAGACGAAGAAATACTGCTTGTGCTTCAAATGACATGCCCATAAAGAGTCCTCAAGAATCCCCATCTTCCTAAAAATAAAGAGGAAAAACATTGCCACAATAAACAATTATTGATGACATCAGAACAAAATGGCTTGAAGGGTTTGGCAATTTCATGAAAAGACCCGAATAGTGTGCTTTACTTCATGGCAAGTCTCACGAAGGTATAGTTTAATGACAAAAACAAGCACAAATATTATTTCTGTTGGAAACGTTTAGCTAGAAGCTGTTAGTCATAAACCCTCCAGAGAATAGAGCCTACTTTCGTTTCATTAGTTTGCGACCCCTGGGTTCTCTAAACCAAGGTAATTAATTCTCTATCATTCGTTGTTTAGCTTACATGATTATGTTAAATTTTATAGATTTGTCGTTGTTATCTGCTTATTTATTCCACTTAAACCAAACATATTTATTTGATTTTAATTCATTTTAATTCACAATGAATGTTCAGGGAACGTTGGTTCGTATTNTGAGCATGATAGAAGGATCCGGGGTCTTAAATAAGCTCCAAACAAAATCAGACGAAAGTTCAAGGAAAAGTCATAATGACTTTCAAGTTTTCCATTCTTTTTCGTATTTTTATCATTTTGTTTTTATTAATTTATTTCTTCTCCTATCTGTATTTTCTACAAATAGCTGCAAATGTGGTAGCTTTTAACGTTTTGAGGGCGAATAAATAATTTGGTATAATACTTTGAAGGTTCCAATGATAAAACAAACTTCGTGATTTTGTGATACGATAAACCACCACCTATACACTCAGTTACATTTTCATATTGCCAATCGAGTAATTCTGTGTTAGAGCTCAGGTAGACTGATGACATCATATCGATCTCAGCAATGTTGTAGATTTGGAAAAACAAGGACATTAATGAGAATATTAAATTTTGACTATTTTGATTTAGGCACCTTATCTCTCCGTTTCAATGAGTGCGGGGGAAATACGGGTATCAACTACATCAGACGAAGAAATACTGCTTGTGCTTCAAATGACATGCCCATAAAGAGTCCTCAAGAATCCCCATCTTCCTAAAAATAAAGAGGAAAAACATTGCCACAATAAACAATTATTGATGACATCAGAACAAAATGGCTTGAAGGGTTTGGCAATTTCATGAAAAGACCCGAATAGTGTGCTTTACTTCATGGCAAGTCTCACGAAGGTATAGTTTAATGACAAAAACAAGCACAAATATTATTTCTGTTGGAAACGTTTAACTAGAAGCTGTTAGTCATAAACCCTCCAGAGAATAGAGCCTACTTTCGTTTCATTAGTTTGCGACCCCTGGGTTCTCTAAACAAAGGTAATTAATTCTCTATCATTCGTTGTTTAGCTTACATGTTTATGTTAAATTTTATAGATTTGTCGTTGTTATCTGCATATTGATACAACTTAAACCAAACATATTTAATTGAATTCAATTCATTTAAATTGACAATGAAAGTTCAAGGAAAGTTGGTCAGTATTCAAAGATTTAAAGATTTAACGTTAACGTTAACTGTCACCTTTACTCCTCTCTATCCAATAGGAGATCTTTTGGATGCTGTAAAGCTTTGACATAAGCATTGGATACCATTTCCTTTCTGCTAGACACTCAAACTGTCAGAAGTTGCCGCATAACATAACCATAAAAGACCTTATGGTAAAAATTACAAATTCTTTGGTACGGGGAGGAAAAGAAATACCCAGGATACGAAAAACAGTCATCCATCCATCTGTGCCTAGCCGATGTATAAATTGGTACCTAAAGTCTTTCACAGTCTGTAATAACTAAAATAACTAATTGCTTTTGACAAGTCTCCTTCTTTGTCTTTCATCTATATCCTTTTAGAGGTCGCCACAGCGGATCAGGCATCTTTAGCGTATTCTGTTAGTTACATCAGCATCCCTCGCAACAACACCCTCCATATCTCTGTCAATCAAGTCCTCCCACCTTTTCCTCGGCCTCACTCTTCGCCTCCCATCGTACACTTCATAGCTCAGTACCACCTTTCCTACAAATTCTGTATCACCGCTTGTTATGTGCCCATACCACCGAAGTCTTGACTCCCTCATCTTGTCTCTAAGTCTCCTGATATGGAATGTTTCTCGTATGTGGTCTTCAGGAATTCTGTCCACTCGCGTCACACCTAGTGACCACCTCATCATCCGCATTTCTGCTTTTGACAAGTCAAGTTTGGTTAAATCAACACACTTTCCCATTCTACTGAAGTATCTCTAGCTGTATCACCTTCTGGGTTCACCAATAATTTGAATTAGAATCAGATTTTTCAGACAGTTCTTTCTCATAAAATTTCCAACAAACTTGTCTTTGTCTGATGATTTTACGTTCTCTGTTGTGTTCCTCCTCAGCGTAATACTTTTTGTGTTGACAAATGTGTTCCTGTTATGTTTTTCTAAGAAATTATATACACAAAGCAATCAGCATTTGTACCCATACAGAAGGATACAATAACGTAAACACCGAGTGAGGAGCAGTGGCTAATTGGTTAGTGCAGTTGTACCGTAACCAGGAGACTCTGGGTTCTATTCCCCAAGAGTGAGAAAGGAATTGGAACTTTACAAGAAGAAAAAGCGTTAGGAAGGACATCCGTTCAGGTAATTCTTCACTGCCAAAACAAAGTCCCTCTGAAGGGCATCGTCTGAGCCCCAGTTACAGGGAGAAAATGACGTTAAAAAAAATAAACTCAGCAACCGAGTATTTTAAGCTTCGTACTCATTCATATTTTCACATTTGTTTTATATTCTTAACTCTTTGTAACGCTTCTTTGGCCAAACAAATTCCTTTTTATATCATATTTATTTCTATCTTCCTAAGGTATTGCACTTCTACTGTACACAAGTCTTTTAGCCTGCATATTTCTCTCAGTTCAAATTGAGATTACACATTTGTAACTCTTTTCTTTCTTTGTTTTTGATGATCATGTATTTTTGCTTTTGAAATTTTCAATGGTAGATATTTGTGGTTACTACATTTTGTTATGATCTTAAGGGCTTTGTTGTATATTCCAGGTTGTCTTTCCGTTATATTTCACGCTTTCACAAGCTTTTCATCTCCAACAAGAGAATCGTTGAATACTTTTAAATAAGAATAACCTTTTGCATGAAAACAAGGCTACGAACAGAGTGTATACCACTGATTCCGATACTGTCTGTGACTCCTTATCAGGGGCTCATGAGAGTAAGACAGACACTGTCCAATTACAACAAGTAAGGGGGGACAGTAGGAAGATTTATACTTGTGGTTTAGATTGATTACTTGGTCCTATTACACAAGGAATTGGTTCTCAAATCGGCATTTTTTGCCACTTATTTTCGAAAGGCTTCTCGACAACCAGTTACTTGAGTTTCTACATTGTTTTTTGTTTCAGCTTTTTCCTAGTTATCTTTCAGTGTCTTATTCTCTGCTCTCGTTCTATTAATGATCTTTCAATTGTTATGCAAGCTTAAATCTGACAGCTCCAGGATAGATTAGAGAAGGCTATGTCGTAGCTCTTGATGTACCCAAGTTCCACAGCAGAGCAGTCCATGCTGGATTGCTCTTCCTTTTCTCAACGTGTTTTAGCCACGTCAGTCTAAATTCTCCTAAATTATTCCTATTTCAATGGCTTCCTTTTATTTTTCATTTAAAAATTATTTCCCTTTCTGTCACTGCCCTGGACTGATGGATCATGCTAATCTCAGTCAGAGATATTTTCTTTTCCAAATCTTTTATCAACGCTATTGTATTTATTCATACATCATGGTGGGGGTATACAACAGTTTTGCGGGAGTTCACATTGGCTATTACTGGTACTTGCTAGCTGTGTAATATTTCCGTAGTCTTTTCCCCAGTATTCCATTCCTTCTTTATTCTCCTTTTACCTCTTCGTCACCACCGTCATTGTCTAGTAGGTTTAATGCTTGAAATTCTCTACCTCGGGTATTTCCCTACCTTTAATACTAACAGGCTCAAGTTCTATCTTATTGTTAATGGACAGACTTTTAATTTTTTAACTGCCCTTTAAATTCTTATTCACCCAGTCCCACATCTTTGAGAAAAGTCATATTCTAAGGAGCTGCTCGCCTTGCGTATTTTCTTCAGCTGTTTCTTTGCTACTGCAAGCATTGAAAATCTGGGGTTTGATCCCTTATGAAAACCCCTTTTCATCTTAAATTGTTTCGTTTTTCCAACCCCACATCTCACAACAGTCTCGTTACCTTTATGTCTCTGACGCACAAATTTTCCGTCACTCTCTTCCCATCTAAAATTACGTTTAGTAATCTCTTTAGTAAACTCATCGTACTTCTCCACCTTGTTTTCAGCATAAAACCTAACTTGTTTTTCTTATTCTGGCGTTAATCATCCTTTTACAAACTTTCGCCGTCAGTTTTATTTCTGTGTAGTTTTCACAGGCTTATATATCATCCTTATTCTTCAAGATAGGAAGGAGCCAGAGAAGATTTTGCCTTTTCATCAAGACCTTTTTTGCCTCGAGGATGTTACAAATTGGTTCAATATGAAACACTGTGGTGTTTCACTTGAATCAATCATCTTCTTTTACTTCCTACGATCAAGTGCACACTTTATTCTTTTCTTTCCATTCACTCATAGCAGTCTTGAATAATCTTGCCAATTTTCTCCTTTTACTCTTTTTCATTTTCTCTATTGGTATTCCAAAATGATCCTCAGGACGTTGACAGGTGTTCTTAAGAGTATGGCATCTTTGATAATTTTTATGTGCCAAATACCTTCCCAAACTCACCTTAACTGTTTCATGATTCTATGAAAAGATTTGGAAATGTGTGTTGCCACGCTTTCCTAGAGTTCCTAGTAAGCATCTGTTTTGGCTCTGGACTTTATCTTACCTACCACCCAATGTTAAGAAATTTGCAAAAGAAAACCAAATTAGAATGTTAAAAATTGCAACTAATGAAAATAATTGGTAATAATGTTGAAAAATAAAGTGTATCTCAGCCATACTACTACAATCAAGCAGCGATAGAACAATTTATTAGTAAGCAAAGTTGGTTGCTATTTACGTTGTGTAAGCCACCTGCGAAACCTGCGTTGTAAAAATCAAGTCACACCAGTCAGCTGCAGTTATGGGCCAGACGCGATGCTAAGCATTGCATTTGATATGTCTGGACAGAAAAACGTTTCCTCTATGTTTGCACTAGAAATTAGAAGTAGCTACACAGGGCCATGGTAACTTAACTAAAAATATTGTGATCGTTAAAGGGAAATCACGGGAGTGTCAGTTATTGAAAGAGATCTTTATAGGAAGGTGTATAATCTTTAAGTTAGAATAAGTGGGGCTATGCCAATCATACCATTCTATAAGCTAATTTCACCCTCAAACAGTTTTCATTAATCACCGTCTGCTCGCTTGAAATATCTGTGTATGCTACTTTGAGCCAATCATCCAGTCATCTTTAAAAGCAAAGAAAATTAATAAAACTATTATAGGTTTGGGGCTGCATGACGTCTATTTAGGAACCTGACTCTTCTGGAATAAATCTTTTAAGTACTTTTGCGTTTGAGCGTTATGACAGTTCACTCAAAGCTGAAGGCATTTACTATGAAAAAAACTCTAATAGCTTGGAATCACCATTCTTTAGATCAATTTTCAATAAATTCTGAGATTATGTATTTATCCTTTAGAGTCTGTGGTTTGAGGAAAGCTCTCTTTGAAAGTAGGGATGACAAAATTTTTTGAACCACAATGCAGCAATTGTGGGCCTATTTAGGTTTCCAAGATTTTGGTACTACTTCGTGTTCCTAAGAATATTGTTTTTGTGGTACATTAAGGAGATAGTATTATAAATATCAGTCGAGTTAGTTAGCCAATTTTGTTCGATTTCAAATTTCCTCCAGTCAGGACTTCCTTCCTCTGGCTGAGGGTTGAATATTTTGCTACCACAGTTTTTGCGTTGGTATGCCCTTCTGAGTGCTGATGCACATTTCAGTCCGGTTTACTTTCTTATACCTGTTGAGCAAGTATAAAGCCGATATCAATTCTTTACAGATATTGAACCACAAATATTCCAAATGTCTCCGTGTGAGGGTGAATCTGAAAAAGTTTATTAGTATTTAGAAATTATAGCCAATTTTAATGTTCTGTTGCCAGTCCAAATGGTAACTCCTTTTGTTATCTTCAAGCCCATTTATTTTTCATAATTTTCTTAGCAATCGGTCTTGTATGTCTGTATCGCAAGCATACCCCTATCATGCCCTTCGTTAACTCAGTATGACTGTTACAGCATTTTACTAGCAGTATCCCCTTCTTTTACTCGTGTTGTATATGCGAAACTTTCCCACAATTGTTAAACCTTTCTGCTAGCTTTATCACTAGTTGGTCATACCAATTTTCTCAGTATTACAGTTACCATTTAGATATATCTTGACTATTTTAACATCATAGTACATTTAAGGATGCCAAGCTAGCCCTGACTTTCCTTTCCTATGTTTTAAAGTTGAACATTTACGTATTTCATTTGATTAACTATATAAGTCTTTTCAATCTACTTTTGACATGTATTTTACAACTATGTATAAAAATGCACTGCTACAGCGCATTTACATATTTTAACTCAGAAAATTTGAGATAGGTCACAAAATGGGTGAATTTTCTTTAATCTCCGCTGTCTACAGGAATTTCTACAGACGTCTGGGATTAGCCTCCATGGTTTCAAAGTGGTTAATGAAGTAAAATATCTTCCAAACCCAATTGAGAATAAAAAATGCAAAGTTTGTTGTACAGAGTGTGATAATATGTTTGATTTTAATAATCAAGATAGTTGTTTCCATGAGGTACACAATGGGAAACTAACAGGACGAGTTCTTGAAGTTGAGGCAGGTCAGCCAAAGTTTTGAGTTATTACTGTAGAAAATACAAAGTCGTGAAGCAAGACTTACTGAAAAACGGGATTAGTGTAAACAGAACTTCACATTGGAGAGGGAGGTATGTTTATATAAAACTTGTATAATGACACAACCTCAACAGCTTCCACATTTAGTGATTTACTGACAGAGGCCAACTTAGAAATTTCATACAAAAACAAGTTTGACCTTCAAATTGAAGTTGTATTATTCAAAAAAAAAGAAAGAAAAAACTTGGCGAACATAAAATATTGCAGAATAGGCTAGAGAAGAAGTGAAACTTGGTTTATTAAATAAGGACCAAAGTATTATATAACTGTACACCGATACGATCAATCAGGGATAGGCAAAGATATGAAAATCAAAACACCAAATCAATTTTTGAACTTTTGCAGCCAAATCAGTAAATTTGGGAGAGAATCTTTTAAAAGTAAATTAGGCAAAAAAAAAGTGCTTTTGAGTCGCTTATTATTTTACAATTATTCAGAAGTCTATTAGGTCTGGATAAAGTTTGGCAATATCATATTCTGTTGTTTCACCTGTTTCTTCATATCAAACATAAGTTTGTTTAAACATGCTCAGAATTTCGACCTGCTGTGGCGTGCAAAAGGCTAACGCTTTTAGAATCTCGGTAGTAGCTTCAATTTCACCACATAATAAATATTCTAAACTTAAATACTGCAGGTAATGCTGCTTTATCTGCATTTGACAGCTGGAAAAAATCACAAAGACTTCCAAAACAAGATAAAAGCGAGAAACGCCTGCAGTTTATAACCATGGGGTTTTTTGCAAAACTACAAAAACCGTTTCATTGTCAGCTACTTAGTAGCTGGCAATGAGTGTTTAACAAAGGCATTTTCCTTGCTGTAGTCAATAAATGCAACAAAAATTTGCTGCTTAAACCCTCGGCTCTTTTCTGCAAGTATCCTGATGTTAAAAATATGATTTCTTGTTCCAACTCCTTTCTTGAAGCCCATTTGTACCCCGTTAATTTCAGAATTAGCATTATTCAGGATCCTATCTAGAAGAATGCATAGGAAGATCTTGCTGCAGTGACTGGTCCAGAATATTGTGTGGTTTTCTTTACATCCTTTTGTGCCTGTTCCTTTGGGTAATGGGGCAAAAACCGAATGTGTCTACTCAGTTGACCATTTTCCTGTATCTAACATTTTGTTACAGAGGTCTGTTGTGAATTTAAACTTGGTGCCTCCACGGTATTTGATGAGTTTTGCTGGTAAAATATCTGGACCCTTAACCTTGTTTCTTGGCAAGTGTTTGATGGCATCCTTGACTTTAGTTTCAATTATCACTGGCTCCTTTGGTTCCGTTGCTGTCCAGTTCTCCTCTGCTCCTGTGTCTTGAAACAGGGACTTCCCACATTCTTTTCATCTTTGTAAGATATATTCTAGGTGACTGAGCGTTACCTTATTATCTTTGTTTGAGAGGTTTCTTTGCCTTGGAATGAAGTTTCTATTGAGTTGCCTAACTGTTTTATATGCAGGTCTGGTGTGATTCCTGTTCAAATACCTCTTTGGCTTTCAGGCATTTGCATTCCAGTCATGTCTGCTTGTCGTTTCGTAGTTATCTTTAGAGATGCAAGCTAACTTCCTGGCATCGTCTTACCTGGGACTCGAAAAGAGGTAATAGAAAATAAATTTCAGAAACACCCTTTCTCTAAAGTGAGATTACTTTAGCCAGTTTGAGTTAAAAAGGGGATGATGAAATAAGCTTGCTTGACAAGTTGAGCAAGAGCATAAGTTATAACTTTATAAAATACTTTATTTCATAATGGGAATATTGTAAGGTCCAAGAGATTTTGATAAGCCAAACTTTAACGTTGTTTCCTTAGACTTTGACGTCCTTGGTATGATATTTGAAGTATAATTTTCACCTTTTATAAAAAAGTATAAAAAGNGCAAGCTAACTTCCTGGCATCGTCTCCCCTCTACAGTATCTTGGTGTTCGTACTTTTTAAGTTTGCGTCTCTCATCCGTTAAGTGCAATGCCGCTTCGGTTACCCATGGCTTGTTTGTTCTCCTCGGCGTCCTACCAACTTTTTCCGACGCTAGATTGTTGATAGCTTCTTTTCTTACATGTCATCCAT
This sequence comes from Morbakka virulenta, assembly GCA_003991215.1. Lineage (NCBI taxonomy): Eukaryota > Metazoa > Cnidaria > Cubozoa > Carybdeida > Carukiidae > Morbakka > Morbakka virulenta. Next base: position 1,146,550 of record RDPX01000237.1, on the reverse strand, counting down.
AATTGGGACTTTCCCGTTCTTGCAGTAGTTTAGCTGCTCGAATCTGTTTGTATTACTGACGGCGTATTCGTCTTTCGGCTGGCAGTTCTCAAGTGCAGCAAAGTCATACATCAGTGGAGATCTCCGTTTGTACTGTGCTTTGATTAACGTCATCTACTTCTAATTTGTGGTCAGAGTTTTCTTCTAACTTGCTTATGTTGTCTGACTAGGTGTAACATTGGCTGTTTTCCTGTTGGACTAGAATTGGCTAATGAGACTACCCTGTTGGGACTGATTTTTGCGTCTCGGTAAGTGTCGCTGTTCAGCAAATCACTTCCTTGAAAGGTTGGAGCGACATGCATCATGTCTGCTACATTACCGTGCTAGCTTCCCTCAGCTGAGACAGAGGAATCAAGAGCTCCAACCCTGGTCCTGTTTGTTTGACTTGCCATGATGGTTAGTTGTGTGCTGCAGCGTTGATAAAGATTGAGCAAGTATAGTCAGTGGGGCTCATGTCTTCGTCTGACCGCACTGTGGCTGCTTTGCCATAACCTGGTAGATAAACTCTGCTGCTGTGAGGAGTTCATGTTATTTGACCCATAAACTGGGGTAAAGTTGGCGGGCATCGGGACGTTTCCACCACAAAAAGAATGAGCTCTTCACACTGCGATTTGATGAGGAAGGTGTCACTCGATATTTGGGGGCTGTACTCCTCCCGGACCTAGTCCTATTCAGATTTAAATTTGCTACAAAGACGTTAATTTTAGATTGTACCAACAACAGTATTTTTTGCGAGACACCATCTCAAATTATCAGAAGCAACTCATCAGAAATTAACCCAGTCACGCAGAAATCACCAAAAAGATGCTTGGGTTTTAAATCAGAGGTTTCCTTCTCCTAGGAGGACTGCCAACCAAGGCTAACGAGATCCACCTACCGAGTATTAACAGGTGCTACACCTCACTCAAGGGTGACCTGGAGGTTAACCGCATTCATCAACGTCAAAACTCCACAACGGGATGCATTTTAGCGTCTTACCTGGGACTCGAAAAGAGGTAATAGAAAATAAATTTCAGAAACACCCTTTCTCTAAAGTGAGATTACTTTAGCCAGTTTGAGTTAAAAAGGGGATGATGAAATAAGCTTGCTTGACAAGTTGAGCAAGAGCATAAGTTATAACTTTACAAAATACTTTATTTCATAATGGGAATATTGTAAGGTCCAAGAGATTTTGATAAGCCAAACTTTAACGTTGTTTCCTTAGACTTTGACGTCCTTGGTATGATATTTGAAGTATAATTTTCACCTTTTATAAAAAAGTATAAAAAGAGTCTCAATTTCCAATTTTAACTTTAATTTTATTTTTACTGGAAGTGGTAGAGATTTTATGTGAAAAAACAGATTGGATTCTTCAGCATAACAATTTCACCCTTTGACCATTTGAAGCAAATAAGTTTTCATAGTAGTTTATTCAGTATTTTTTAGCTTATTAGTTACACTGTTTCTGGAATTTTTGTGAAGTTTATAACTTCCCGTTGATCTTTGATCCTAAGAATTCAAGAATTAAGAATTCAAGAATTCAAGAATTAAGAAATGTGGACGAGGAGAGACATCACCAGTATTTTCTAATGTCAAAGGAGCGCTTTGACGAACTTCTGGATATAGTGAAGGATCGACTTGTTCATGCAAATAGACATCGATTTCCAGTAACTCCAGGGGAAAGACTGGCAGTAACTCTGCGGTATCCTGCAACCGCAGGTAACTCGCAGCAATCGATTGCTATTAGTTACAGACTTGGCAAAGCAACTGTTAATAAAATTATCTACGAGACTTGCGATGCCATCTGGGATTGCCTTTATAACGATTTTGTCAAATTTTCAAGCACTGAAGAAGATTGGAAGTCGATTGCACATGATTTTGACTTTTTTTGGAATTACC